>CAUYRH010106257.1:0-10158 GCA_963574655.1 Perodicticus potto
GCCCGCCAAACAACAATGACGGCTGCAACCAAAAAATGGCCAGGCGTTGTGGCGGGCGCCTGTAGTCCCAGCTACTTGGGAGGCGGAGGCAAGAGACTCGCTTGAGCCCAGGAATTGGAGGTTGCTGTGAGCTGTGATGCCACGGAGAGAGATGGCACTCTATCCAGGGTGATAGCTTGAGGCTCTGTCTCAAAAAAAAGGAAAGAAAGAAGAGAAAATGTACATGTCTAAGTAATAAAACATATTTAGTTTTTTTATATTTTTTATTACAAAAGTAAAAGAAAAATGGGCAACATAGTGGGATATCTGACCTTGTATTTGAGAAACTAATGCATCAATATCTGGTTTGATTGATTGAAGTAGTTGGCAATTCTCAGTTCTCAAGGTGCTCCTCAGATATTCTGCTTCTAATTTTACTCTTAATGTGCTTCATTCTTGAAAATAGTTGCTTAAAAATGTAGATGCTGCCAAAAAGTGATGACATGAATAAGATGTACTTGCTAAGCTAAAGATATTTGTCTCTGGGAACATAGGACCTATAAAAGTTCGGTAAAGAGAGGGTGAAATTTTTCTTTAAGTTGAATGTCAGATTTCAGCTTTATGCATTCTGCTTGAAAATTGGCAGGTAACACATTTATGTTGACTGTAAATGGAGTCACAAATGCAGCAAAATATTGATTATTTTCCCGGAAATCCTGAAATCTGTTTTCAAATTCTTGTATCAAATTAAAAAGCAAGGCTGCATATTTTGCTGTTCACATAACTCTTTTTAGCCCATGTGTTGAAATGCATGAAATTATTTGCCTTAAGATGAGCTTGCCATGGTTTCAGTTTCATTTGGAATGCTGTTAGGGTTCAAAACATTGTATGGGTAACTTGGTTTTCACCTTGAAGACTGCATGTTTTAACTCATTTAAATAAGTGGTTAAATCCACTAAAAAATACTAAATCTGTAAGCCAGTTTTCATCATCAAGTTCTGGCACAAATTTGGTTTCTCATACCATAAATGACTTGACAACATCTCACAAATCATAAATCTCATAAATCACAAATCTGTCAATATTTGGCTTTGACTTAAGCCATCTTCTAAAAAGTAAATGATGTTGCCACAGTCAGCATGAATACTTTTAAGGAATTCCTGGTATTGGCCTTGATTCCATTCATTGGCCCTTATGAAATTGATCACAATTTGCATTATGTTATCCATTTTTAAAGTTTCTATGCATAAATTTTCTTGATGTGCTATGCAATGATAATTCATTAAACGTGAGTTTGGGACGGCAATTGCAACATCTTTTATTAATTTTCCAAGTTTCTTTCTTTTACATACCATCGCTGGGGCACCATCAATACCAGCTATGTGGACAGTGGACAAAGAAAATTGCTTTAACATTTTTTACCACTTCATATAACCCTCGCGATTTAGTTGTATATTTTGGCACTAACAAAGCCATTTCTTCAGTGACATTATATCTGTCATCAATACATCTAATAAAAATGGCAAGTTGAGCTGTACTTGTAGCTTCAATGCTATCCTCCATTGCCAAAGCTTAAAATTTAAAATTAGCAACTTTACTCTCCAAACTTGTTTCAATAGATTTTCCAGTTTCTTCAATTCACGTGGCTTATGTAGTGTGGTGAGACAAACTGATTTTAGAAATATACCCCCTTTTTTCAGGGCAAATTATATCTGCTGTGCTTTCCATACATTGCTTAATAAACTCATCATCAGTAAATGGCTTCTATTTTTTTGCTATTACATAAGTAGCTTTTATAACGGAATATGAGTTATAACTTAAAAAAAAGAAAACATAGTGTTGGCTCAGTGCCATAGCTCTGTGGTTAGGGTGCCAGCCACATGCACCAAGGCTGGCAGGTTCACACCCTGCCCAGGCCTGCTAAACAACAGTGACAACAACGAAAAGAAATAGCCGGGCGTTGTGGCCGGCGCCTATAGTCCCAGCTACTTGGGAGGCTAACGCAAGAGAATCCCTTAAGCCTGAGAGTTTGAGGTTGCTGTGAGCTGTGATGCCATGGCACTCTACTGAGGGCGACATAATGAGACTCTTGTCTCAAAAAAAAAAAAAAGAAATTATTTTTTGTTGAGAAGACACAGACTTTTTTCGGTGCCATTATTTTGTCCTTACGACACAGTCCTTCACATGCATCAAATTTGACAGCTTGAAAACTTGCACAAATTTCCTACAAAGTAAGCAAAATGCCTTACTGTTTGCCTCAACATAAAAGTAGTTATCTGTCCACTTTTCATTGAACAATCTTCCTTTGTAATTTTTGTTTTTTGAGGTTCTGTTTTCTTTTGAAACGTTGTAAAAGCCACCCTGAGATTAAAAATAATGATGGATCAAGGACTGTGTTTACTTTTATTCTGAAAATTAATTGACGGGAAAACAGAAAGCAAGATTTGGGCCCTTCTTGAGCTTGGCTACTGATGCAGGCAGGGTGAGGCAGAGGGCCAGTTGTAAAGTATGGCAGGCAGTGTGTGAGGCGCCAGCCAGCGTGGAAGCACCTTAATCATCAAATAAGGATGCCTACCTGACTTCTAAATGACATTAAACATCTGACGTTGTGATGGCAGGTTGAAACATTATTGATCATCGCTACCTCCCCAAGTCACCACAAGCACATGTAATGTCTGATGGTGTCATTCTGACTGTCTGCACGTGGAAGATTACACGCTGGAAGATGCACATGGCGTAAAACTGAAACCACATGTGCACAGATAGTAAGTGCGTAGTGCAACAGTATGACCCAGTGTTGTCTGCAAAGTTCACGCTCGAGAACTGTACAATCAAGTTCTACCAGAGAATCTCATAATGTTTAAGTAAGTGTACAATTTTGTGTTGGGCCACACTCATAGCTGTACTGGCTTCATGCAGATCATGGACCATCAGTTGGACACACCTGGACGTGGTCCCTATCTTCAGGTAGTTTACAGTTCTCATGGGTGAATTAGCCATTGAACTGAAAAATTTACAATTTTTAAAAAGCCGTAAATGAGCTAATCAGACATTGTGCTATGTGCTCTGGTATGTTAGGAGACAGAATTGGACAAAAAACTCCCTGGTTTGGGTGGATGGCACAAGCGTCTGGGGTCACTTGATGATACTTGAGCCAAGACCTGAACAGTGCGGAGCATATCTGGCCAAGGAGAGCCAGTGGGAAAGCATTGAAAGAAAAGGAGTAGTAAGTGGGAAGGTGGGCATTGGGACACCTGGAAGGATTTGAGCCTGGGAGGAGGAGACCAGCTTAATGACTGCAGTGGGCAATGTAGGTGTGCTAGAGTTAGGAGCCAGGACATCAGTGATGGATGATCCCAGAGAAAAGACATCTCTCTCAGCCAAAGTCAGAAAAGTGGAAATGCCAGAAATTGCCCAGGGAGCTTATTCATAGCCTTAGGATTTATAACCACTGTTTTCTCTGAAGATGGTCTTTAGTCTTTCTCTGTGGTCCTAAAGATGAGGGTAGCAGGAAGTGGAAGAGAGCCAAAAAGGAGGTATAAGAATGGGGACTGAGTGCCGTGTGGGATAGGAGAAGGCGTCAGAGGCAGACGGAGATGACATGGGGGAGAATCTTCACAGTGGTCCAAATGGCTGTGTGACTTTCTTCCAGCGAGGACACTGCCCTGCTATTGGGTGGAAGAAGGAGGTGGAGACGCTCTTAGGGCTTGTCTGATGGTTGACAGAAGATAGCCAGAATGCTACAAATTGGTAGTGTGAACAAGTGATCCTGGCAATAAAGGGACAGGAAGCCAGCAAACGTGGATTATAGACCCAAGAAGACCTCAGAGTAGACAGGAAAAAGTCAAATGTTGCGAGTGACAGTCAGGGAGAGCTGGAAGGGTGTCTGGGGCCAGAGACAGGGAGCTGGATTCAGTCTCTCAAGGTGCTTTTCATTGCATCACAGCTGCCTCTTTGTCTCTCCTGACTCAGTACTAAGTCAGTAGTGAGTAATGTTTCCTTGACAGGGAAACGGTTGGCAGGGAAGTTGAACTTCAGTGAATTCTGATCCTATAATGAAGCATTTCCTTTTAATTATTCCAGATACCTTTCTCAGCTTTTTGTCTACTTGAAGCATATTTCTTCTCTTGTCCTTTGAGCAGCCAGAATGGATGCGTTAGATGTGTGGGTTCTGTTAAGAGGCTTCTGCCGGGTGCCTGTTGTCACTCCTAAATGTAACACCACAGCCAGAATTGATGGAGGGTTGGGTTGCAAGCTTTTAGGACTAATTGCAAAGTCTAAACTAAAACATTTCCTGGAGCTGCCTTTAAATAACAATAATAATACCTTGTATAGATATAGTGCTTCACAATTTACAAAGCACTTTCACATACATCATCTCATTTAATCTTCACAATAAACAATGATTTTTGAATGCTTAGATCTTTCCTGAGTGAGAAATCATGTTGCACATCCTGATTTAATCATAGTCACCAAAAGTTCTTGATACAATAACCATTTATCGCATACCTTCTGTGCACAAAGCACTTTACTAAGGATACCAAGGGGTAAGGTTTCAGTAAATATTCAATCTATAGTACCTACCAATAAAAATGATCTTGCCTCCTAATTCACTTTCCCCTGCCTCATTCCAGGTACTATTTGGGGGGCGACTTGCTATGCCATAAATTTATATAAATATTGCCCGGAATTTATTGTATTGGAGTTAAAGTTTTTAAAACTAAGGATTTTGATACTTTACTAAGTTCAGTGATTTGTCAGAAAGTCATTCTATTTCAACTTGTGCTTTCTTAAAAATTATCTATTACTTGAATCTCAGGAAAAATATTTCAAGTTCTTAGCATATCTGAAAATGTCTGCCCATTGAGTTCATGGTGCTGATTGGGATGATTAGAGTACAAGTTGGTCTTTGGCCCCAGAAAGCTTGTTATCCAGTAGAGGAGAAGACGTCATCTCTGGGCGCTGCAAGCCAGAATGGGATGCGCTGAGACTGAAGACTCAGAGACTAAAGACTCCCAGGAGACTGACTGCCCTCTCAGTGTGGTGAGAAATGAAGGTAGTGTTAGAGTCAGGCCGGGGCTGGGCTCCTGAACCCGCATCCTAGATCCTTCTCAGTGACCAGGCATGTGCTCTGGGCCACCATGGCTCCTCAGAAAATACACAGGCGTTGAGGTCCAGCTCAAGACCCTCCAGAACCCATGGAACCCCCAAATAATAGGAGCCCTGCCGTTGAAGTCCCCTGGGCAGAGTGGCTCCTTCAGAGTGAGCAGTGTGACCTGCAGACCATTATTCTTTCCCCCATCAAGGGCTGGTTAAGGCCCTGAACGCTGACGTGGAACCTCCTCTGAGAAGTGCGTTTTGTCAGTGAAACACAAGTGGTCACCGGGGTGCTGATAGTGAATCAGGTCACCTTGGCATAGCTGTTACTTCTCCATCTGTCTTCCTGCTTGTTTGGCATCTTAATTTTATTAACTCTGGTGTTAACACTAGTTCTCACTCAGCTATTTATGTGGGCTTGTGGCTTGGGAATTGGGGGAAGACAACACAAGTGGCCTAATATATAAATATATGTTTTACTAGTGCACACATTTCCTGGACACCCTGCTTTTCCAGAAAGTTTTCCCATGATAACATCTTTTTAAATAACAGCTTCTGTGCTTTACAAGGGAGGCTAATGTCTGGATTGCCAAACTGTCTCTTAGTCCTTTTGATATGGAACGTAGACGATCAAAAGCCAAAGAACTCTTCCTTCTTTTTGTTGGGCAGATGTGCCTAATGCTTTATTTTGACAGAGAATATGCAGCCAGCATCTGAGCATCCCATAAATACTCCAGAGAGGAACACAATTAAGATAGAGTGTGGAGCTGGGAGTTTGAGTGTTAACTCTAACTGATGTTTCCGACTGGGGCTGGAAACGTGCTTTACATAATTGTGTTCTGATTATTTAGGTCTCTCTTTATAGGGCATCTTTTATGACCAAGACTGTCCAGTACCAAAATGAGCTACATAAATTCCTAATCTGGGATACAGCTGGACAAGAACGAGTAAGTCACTCTTTAATTTACTCTATTTTTCTGAGGCCCAAATGAAAGCTCCAACTAGACTGTTAATGTCCCTGTCACCTCACGTTACTCCCTCCTCTGCTGTGCACTGGAGACACATTTATTTCCATTTGCATAGGCCAGCCTTTTTCTTTTCAATTAGAGCCACAAAGTCCACTGATGGAGAAAGTGATAATGGGCACTGAGGGCATTTTTATACTTTTGAGTGTCTTAAAGTAAATGCTGACTAACAGTCCTGGTAAAAATCCCATTCTGAGCATTGTGCGTAATTTGGGGCTCTGTCCCCGAGTAGAAATATATAAAAGAATTAGTGGTAGAAAGGGAGAGTTAAACACAACTCATTTAAGAGCTAAAGGGGGAACTTTACAGTGTATAAAGTTTGAGATTTAAGTAAAAAGGATGAACCAACACAATGCCTTGCAATAGGCACTTAATAAATGCCAGTTGATAAAAATTCACTACGATGCTTATCTGTTTAAGGAAGAGCCTGTATCAGAAATAGGGCCTGACCACAGCACCATCATGTCACAGGGAACCCAACCCAAAGACAGGGGCAGGAAGGCAGGGGAGGGGTCAGACACACGCCTGCTGCTTCATCTTCTCACTGAGTGCCTGACAACCACCCCATTATTCAGCTGCTGTTTAATTTTGTTTTCAAACAGTGCTATCCAAACAGCACGTCTGATGGATACACAGTGCTATCTTAAGCTCTTAAAAGTACACCAGAAGTAATCAGGAAAAATAGTCTGTCATCACAGTCTTATCTGAGACAACATAGATACTGTGTGTGGTATAAAATCTGACAAGAATCATCACCAACAAATACAGGGAAACAAAACAAGCCATTAGCGTTGTCCCAGACATGAACACCAGGCCTTTGTACAGATTTAATGGCTGCTCCTGCTTTAATGTCAGCTGCCGTGCCCCTGTCCAGTTACTCAGCTGAGATACCTTAGCCACTGTCTTCCATTCCCCATGTCTCTCCTTTGCTTGTGGTGTCCATCTAGAATGGAGCATTTAGGATAGCTAGACCTTTGCCAACCATCCCTCTTCCTTCAGGAGCATCACTTGCTACAGGGTCCTCCTGAATATGTGCAGACACAGCCCTGGGATCTTTCCGATTAGCCGAAAACTCGTTTGGCTCTTCCTCGAGTGATACATGTACCTTCCCCTGAATCCCAATTTTCAGTTAGTCCCTCACATGTATTTGATAAAACAGCAAAGCCTTCATCATGAAGAATCATGCAGTATACTAAGTTCCATTGTTCTTGGAATCAGAGCCCGTCCTGATATGCACAGGGATGTGTAAGAACATCTTTTTCTAGAACATGGAAACAGAGTCACCCTAGAGTAGGTGCCTTTCCCTTTCTACTGGCCAGACGGTGAGAGTTGTGGGAAGTTGGGATGAGCCAGTTTGCCTGCCTGTTTGCTCACTTCTAAAAGGTTGTGCAATTAGAGGTTTGGCTGCTCTGAGAGGCAAATCTGCCCCCCACCACCTGAAGCATCAGACAGCCCAGAGTTGCACAAGAGATGCTTGTGGGGTCAGGCCCAGGGGCACAGAAGAAGGGACAGGAGAGCGCACCTCCGGCAAGCACTCGCTCCAGCAAGTCGTTGCTGGGCAAGAGCTTACGTCCAGAGTGGCCAGATGGCAGTGCTTAAGAAAACCTAAACATCTGACAGCTAATCACAAATCATTTGAAATGCTGAGAGAAGTGAGCAAAGCACATCTAGACACTTGTTTGGGGTCAAAGACTGCCCATTTGTCCTGGGCACGGCATTCAAGGTCCTGAATGTGCCGCCTGCAGCCAAAGTTGGCACTTCATCCCCTCCCTCCAGTCTGTCCTCCAGTACCAAACTGTTTGCCGCTTTCTAGCATGCAGAAGGATTTCACACCCACATACCCGTGCTCCCACTTTTGCCTGGAAAACTATTCAACCTACAAGACCCACCTGCAATGTCACCTACAGGGAGGTTGCTCATACCTGAGCCTGGAAGTCACCTTGGATTCCTCCCTCATCCTCAGCACTCCACCCGTGCTCCAGCAGGATATACTAACAACCCTGTGTTTTAAATATATCTCAGATATTCTCACCATATCCACCCCCAGCACCCTGCCTGCAGTACCCCCTTCTGCCCCCCGCTTTCCCTCCACCCAGCCCTGACCTGTGACACTTCTCCTAAGGACCCAGAAGAGCCTCTTGAAAGCAGAGAGCAGACCCTGTTGTCTTTTGTAACACCCTTCAGTGGCTCTCCACTACTTCTCTCCCCATAGCCAACATTCTGAACAGAGGCCTGCAAAGCCCTCTGTGACCTGTTCCCCTGCTCTCCTCAGGGCCCCCTTGGGCCCTCCTCTATGCTCCCGTCCTCCACTGCTCCTTCCCCTCAGGCCTTTCCACACATTGTTCTTTTCCCTGGAACTTTCTCTTCCCTCCACTCTGGGCATGACCAGCTGGCTCCCCTCACTATCCCTTTAGCCTCAGGTTAAATCCCACAGCCTTGGAGTCTTTCCTCATCCCCGTACCTAAGCAGGTTCCCCAGTTCATTCTTCATCACTGCCCTTACTCGTTTTCCTCAGAACACTCATTACAAGTGTAATTAGATATCTCTTGACTTACCTCCTTGGACAGTTTCCCCCACCACACTATAAACTTTGAGAGCTGGGACCCAGCGTCTTAATTACTGCTGTGTTCCCGGGGCCTGAGCATAGTGCCTGACGTCGCACTGGTTGGGTGCTGGTTGGGGAACCAGCGAATGAACCCTTTGGGCCGCTTCTTTGTATCTGAGCAGTGTTTGACTGCCCTCATCCATGAGGTTGCCACCTGTTAGCTTAGTTGTCTGCCTTCCATTAGACTGTGAGCTCCTTGAGAGCAGGGACTCTTCCTATCTCTGCTCTCCGCCCTGGCATGCGGTCTCTATGTCAGTCGATTGCCAGCCCTGCTTAGCACAGATAAGGACAAGTACTCTGACTGCTTTTACCATGTTGGGTAGTGCATGACTCAAATAATAAATTTTTGGTGTTTGCATGGCTATCACTTAGTTCTCTGTATTTATGAGATTTATTGTGGAACCAAAAGTCACCATAAAATGAAAAGCCTTTTTTGATGAACCAATTGCAGAGTGATTTCATTGAGTCGATGGAAGCAATGTTGGTGAATTTCTCAAATGTCACAAAAAGCTCTTGATGGTAGGGATCTTGTTAAATTAAATGAAGGGTAAAAATATTGATAAGAATGATGATATAAATGCTTCAGAAGGTAATGATCTGTGTATCAAAGGGTTAAGAGGGGCCCAGGGAAAATTGATGGAACCCTCAAATAGTTTTTATGATAAGACTCTGAAAGTCAAACACATAGTGAAGAATTTTTATATTGTACCAGCAGGTAGTTTTATCAGAAGGACTGTAGCCAAATTATCAATCAGCTTTGATTCAATGTTCATCTAAAAAATTAGCTTTCAGCTGTAATTGAAAGCCTGTGTTTTTTCAAATACGAGGTAAAGTGATTTGTTTTCATGATTTTTAATTTTATTTTCTTCTGTAAAGCCTTTTGCCCCTATTATTTTGCCATCCTAAATAAATTTGTTCTGTCATTTTTTCCACCAATTATCCTTCACTAACAAAGACTCCTGCAGTAGTATCAAAACAGACACAGCAAGTGTGGCGCCTGTGGCTCAAGGAGTAGGGCACCGGCCCCATATACCGGAGGCGGTGGGTTCAAACCTGACCCCGGGCAAAAAACTGCAAAAAAAAAGTATTAGGCTCAGCGCCTGTGGCTGAAGTGGCTAGGGCGCCAGCCACATACACCTGAGCTGGCGGGTTTGAATCCAGCCTACGCCTGCCAGACAACAATGACGGCTGCAACCAACAAATGTCCGGGCGTTGTGGCAGGCGCCTGTAGTCCCAGCTACTTGGGAGGCGGAGGCAGGAGATTCGCTGAGCCCAGGAGTTGGAGGTTGCTGTGAGCTGTGCCACGGCACTCTACCCAGAGTGACAGCTTGAGGCTCTGTCTCAAAAAAAAAAAGCAACAGACACAGCACATACATAAGTACACACCATAAATGCATATCATAAATATAACATATACCAGAAATGTAGCAAAAGCATTTCAAATTCCTGCTG
>CAUYRH010106260.1:0-17422 GCA_963574655.1 Perodicticus potto
ATGATGGCTGCAACCAAAAATGGCCAGGCATTGTGGTGGGCACCTGTAGTCCCAGCTACTTGGGAGGCGGAGGCAGGAGACTCGCTTGAGTCCAGGAATTGGAGGTTGCTGTGAGCTGTGATGCTACAGCACTCTATCCAGAGCAACAGCTTGAGGCTCTGTCTCAATAAAAAAAAAAAAGAAAACTGTACTGCAAAGGTTTCTGGAGGTTCACAGCATTGATGTGAAGCCTCCAGGCTAGAGTTGGAGAGTGAGCTGGGCCAAAGGGACATTGGACGTGCTGCAGGAGCTGCCCTGTGAGGACTCTCAGGACTGCAGGGCTCACAATGCTACCTCCTGTTCATAAGTCAATGCAGAATGGAAGCTGGAAGCCCCCATTGGGGATGGGGATCCTCTGGCCCAAGCCTAGTCTATAGAGAGGGTTCCTGTGGGAGGTGCCTCTCCTGCCCTGGAAGATTAAACGTGGCTGGATGGTCTGGATACTCTTTTCATGGGGAATCAGGCTCTATTTTCCTCTCCTTGAATAGAGGCTCTGTCTAGTCCAGGTGTCCTCAAACTTTTTAAACAGGGGGCCAATTCACTGTCCCTCAAACCGTTGGAGGGCCGGACTATAGTTTAAAAAAAAAACTATGAACAAATTCCTATGCACACTGCACATATCTTATTTTGAAGTAAAAAACAAAACGGGACCAAATACAATCTACACCAATTCATGTGGCCCGCAGGCCGTAGTTTGAGGACCCCTGGTCTAGTCGATAGAATAGGGTGGAAGCAACACCTGGCCCAGACTTTTAGAGAACTGGCAACTTCTGCCTTGGTCTCTGGGAGCCTTGAGCCAGTCTGCAAGAAAACTGACTAGAGGGACCACAGAGAGAGGAAAAGGAAGAAGGTCCCAGTACAGTCCAGCCTTGCAGCTGGCCCTGCCAAGACCCCCGTGTTTTAAAACATATGTGGGATTTTGTTTTTATTCTGGCATGGTGAGGCCAACAGATCAGGAGATGACTGTCACTGAAAAGGTAGTTAGTTACTTACACTTCTTGGGAGGAGGGGTGTCTCTCCCCTCCCAAGGGCCACATGGGTAATCGCCTGGTCAGTCAGAAGGCTGAGGTGGGGGGACAAAGCATGGGCAGAGCCTTGCTTTGGCAGAAAGGAAAAGGCAAGATAGTGTAGACACGCTGAACGGGTTTAGGATTGGCTATTTTGAATAATTTCATTGGGTTCTGGGCCATAGGGGTGGTTCTTAGTTGTCCTAGTACCTTGGTGGGATGATGTAGGGACACAGAGGTAGTACCTGGGCCCATAGGAGCCTGATTAAAGGAGGTGGATAGTGGTGGTTATGGACTCAGGATGGGTTGATTTGCCTATCAAGGAGGCACTCACAGGCAAGTTCTTGGCTGTCTCTAGGAATGGACCAACCCTGGGAAGGACAGTTCCTCTCCATAAGAACCCAAGATGTCAAAGCATCATAAAGTACAGAAAATTAAAAAATAATAATCAACCCAGGAATGTAAGTGAAATCATCTTGGGCCCTCCATTCATTTTTTTTTTTTTTTTTTTTTGAGACAGAGTCTTCGTATGTCACCCTCAGTAGAGTGTCATGGTGTCACAGCTCACAGCAACCTCAAACTCTTGGGCTTAAGCAATTCTCTTGTCCCAGCCTCCTTAGTAGTCTTTTTTTTTTTGAGAAAGAATCTTGCTCTGTTGCCCTGGGTAGAGTGCTGTGGTGTCATCATAGCTCATAGCAACCTGCAACTCTTAGGCATGGAGATCCTCTTGTCTCAGCCTCCCACGTAGCTGGGACTACAGATGTGTGCCACCATGCCTAACTAGTTTTTCTATTTTTTTTTTTTTTTTTTTTTAGTAGAGATGGGGTCTTGCTCTTCCTCAGGCTGATCTCAAACTCCAGAATTCAAGCAATCCACCCACCTCAGCCTCCCAGAGTGCTAGAATTACAAGTGTGAGCCACCAAGCCCGGCCCATCTTGGACCCTCTATTTTACCCTATCACTAGCTGGCTCTGCTGGCCAAGGCCGCAGGTATCATGCAGCTTGGGGGAGCAGTCCTGCTATCCAAATTCCTGGTCTACGGACTGGTGAGATACATTCTCAAGGAACAGTTGTCTTAGCACATTAAGTTTGGAGGGCGTTTGTTAGGCAGGTATAGATTTCTGGAACCTTCCCCTCCTCAGCCAACAATTCACCCATTGGAGATTCCTTCCCAGCCTCAGAAGGGACCTGGGAAAGGTACTCTATTACTGGTTAAAGACATGAACTCATCAACATGTGATGGGCTTTTTACCTCCATTATAAAGATGAGGAAACTGAGGTACAGGGAAGGAAAGTCATTTACTCAAGGTCACACAGTTTACATCCAGAACTGTCAGATTTCAGCATCCAGAACCTTCCACTGCACCAGCTGTCACCGGATCAGCCGCTTCATGGCACCCTCAGTTGGAGTTCATTATGGGTAGGGTCCAAGCCGGGCCCCTCGGAGGCTGGGGAATAATCTCACCCACCCACTCCGCCGATGCTCCCCATCTTTTCCACTGGAGAAATCCCTCATTGCCTCTCATCGGGAGCTGGGCTGGAGTTGCTCCTTCCTCAGGGAGGAAGGAAGGCTTTTAGTGCCTCCGTCAGGCATTGTCGCGAAACCTCCGCCATTCTCCCGTCATCCCAGTGCCCCTGGGCTTCAGGTATATCAAAGCCTCAGCGCTGCGTGAAGTTCAAATTCGAACACATCTCAGCAGGCTTTGTGAATACATTAGTTTTATTTTTCCCTAACTTGCCACAGGGGTAAGGGAAGGGGAGGGGGCCTCGGAACGTAATATGCAAATGTATGCAGATAGAATGTAAATGAGGGTGTCCCAGGATTAATGGGAAGAATCGGCAATCAGAGCAGGCCGAATCCCAGCCTGCAGCCCTGGGGCTCTGCAGTAGCAGCAGCAGCAGCAGCAGTTGAAAATGGCTCTCAGGGGAGGGTGTCTTGGGCTCTCTTTCAGAGCCTGTTTTTTGAAGCAATGTCTCCGCCGCACAGGGGAAGGAAGAGCTGCGGAAATTGGTTCTGGATACTTCCTGGCGAAGTGTTCTCAATTGCTTCAACTACACTGGGGGTGGGTGGAGGAAAGGGGGTAGAATCTCTGAACCTCTCTCAGTCAACACAGCAGGGGCTGACCCTGTAAGTGATTTCTAAACCAAGGAAGCTTGTTAACATCCACATCCAGACCCCGTTGATTACTGAATCAGAATCCCTTGAGAATCCTAATTTTTTTTTTTTTTAAGTCCCTAGCCTGGGGAAACGCTGATGTAAACCAGGGGTTCTTAACCTAGGGTCTCTTACAGTTCCATGGGGGTCTGTACATCAGCATCCCTAAACCCTGGCTGCATATTAGATCACTGGAGCTTAAAAAAAGAAATCCAAGGCTTAGGCTGCAATCTAGACCAATTAAGCCAGAATCTAAAGGGAAAGTGTGCAACCAGGCTTCAGTATTTCTTTAATAAAAAATTCCAGGTGATTCCAATGTGCAGCCAAGTTTGAGAATCCCTGCTAAACAGGTATTCCCATGAAACACTTGTTATGCTCCTGCTCTCTTTGGGGCTATATTTAGCTCCAGGCCCAGCACTCGCAGAGGACTGTGGTTTGGATTGATGTACAGCTGTTAGCACTAGTACAGTGGCACCAGCTGTAAAAATATTGCAAAATTATTGCAAAAAAATATTGCAGTGTTGGTAATTCTAACACTCTGGGAGGCTAAGGAGGGTGGATTGCTTGAGCTTAGAAGTTCGAGACCAGCCTGAGCAAGAGTGAGACTCCCATCTTTAAAAAAATAACAGGGTGCTGTGGAGGAGGTCTATAGTTCCAGCTGCTCAGACACTGAGGCAGGAGGATTTCTTGAGCCTAAGAGTTTGAGGTTGCTGTGAGCTATGACACTAGAGCACTCTACCCATGGTGACGAAGTGAGACTCTGTCTCTAAGTAAACAAACACATTTTTTAAACGAAAAAATGAAAATTGGGCAGTGTTTGGGGCTCAAAGGAGTAGGGCGCCGGCCCCATATGCCGGAGGTGGCGGGTTCAAGCCGATCCCCAGCCAAAAACTGCAAAAAAAAAAAAAAAAAAAAAGAAAAAAGAAAAAAAGAAAAGAAAATTAACTGTATGTGGTGGTGGGCGCCTGTAGTCCCAGAGACTTGAGAGACTGAGGCAGGAGGATCACTTGAGTCCAGGAGTTTGAGGTTGCTGTAAGTTAGGCTAATGCCACACCACTCTAGCCTGGGGGCAACAAACTGAGATTGTCTCAAAAAAAAAAATTGTAGTATTTCCCTCTCTATTTGTAAAAGGTGCTGCTTTGCACTTTGTCAGTCCCCAGTGTCCTAGCACTACTTGCCCTCACCCTACCACCCCAATTCCCCCTGGACCAAATCATTCTTGATTTTTCAGGCTTCCTGAGGTCCTGGTTGTTAAATAGTTGAACATCACCCCCAGCTATAATATTGTGGTGAGGAGCACCAGCTTTATAGGTCAGAAAGGCCTAGATTCCTGCCTGATTTTGGTGCTTCGTGTGACTTTGGAGAAGTGGCTCTTCATTTTTCTGAGCCTCAGTTTCCTTATCTGGAAATGGGATCAAAAGCCCCCCACCCTCGGTGCAGGGATGAAGTTGCAGAAGTCTCAGACTTGAGGTTCGGGTGCCGGTGGGTCATGCCTGTAATCTCAGCACTCTAGGAGGCTGAGACTGGCAGATCGCCTGTGCTCGCAAGTTCAATATCAGCCTGAGCCAGAGTGAGACCCACCTCTAAAAATAGCCAGGCATTGTGACAGGCACCTGTAGTCCCAGCTACTTGGGAGGCTGAGGCAAAAGAATCACTTGAGCTCAAGAGTTTGAGGTTACTGTGAGCTACGACGCTGTGGCACTCTACCTGGGGTGACAAAGTGAGACTGTGCCTCAACAAAAAAAAAGTCTCAATCTTGAGCACGTATCACAATCATTTGCCTGGCTTATTAAGACCGAGATTGCTGGGCGCCCATAGCTCAGTGGTTAGGGGGCTGGCCACAGGCTCCAGGGCTGGTGAGTTTGAACTTGGCCCAGGTCTGCTAAACAAAACAAACAAAAAATAGCTGGGCATTGTGGCAGGTGCCTGTAGTCCCAGCTACTAGGGGGGATGAGGCAAGAGAATCGCTTGAGCCTAAGAGTTGGGGGTTGCTGTGAGCTATGATGCTATGGCACTCTACCGAGGGTGACAAAGTGATACTCTGTCTCAAAAAAAAACCCCTGGGCCCCCTCCCTAGAGTTACTGATTGAGTGGTTCTGGGGTGAGGAGCAGGTGAGAAGATTCAAGTTCCTAACAAATTCTCAGGTGCTCTCATTGCTTCAGGTCTTGGGACCGTAGTTGGAGAGCCACCAAACTGGAAGAGTATGAGAAAGCCGAAGGGTTCAGAGTAGGGGCCCAACCCGGGCTTGGAAAATCATCAAAGCATGTCACCAGTTGCCCTGTGTGCTGTGTGTACCTCCACCTCTGAGCCACCATGGAATGTCTGGCCTTGGATGTCATGAGGATTAAGGCCTCTCCCCACCCCCTCCCCATTGTGAACAGGACCAGATTTAGACCTTTAGGGGCTGTGATCACTGAAAATTATGGTGCCCTTCCCCATCTGTCATCCCAAGTAAAACAACACTGAAGCCTGAAATGACTATATAAGGAAGTCCACCAGAGAACTCATTTTTCCCATGCTGGCTATTTTGAAGAATTTTTTCAAATATCAAAACAATCTTTTTAATGTGTATTTTGGAATGGCACCTGCTTTGCTGGGACCCTAAGCACATTCTTACCTGCCAGTGGGCAATCCAATGCTAAAGGCACTGGTCCCAGCCCACCCTCGCCCTCCCCGTTTCCACATTGCTCCTTTTACAGCACAGGCCCTTCTTTTTCTTCTTCTTCTTCTTTTTTTTTTTTTGTAGAGACAGAGTCTTACTTTATCACCCTCGGCAGAGTGCCGTGGCATCACACAGCTCACAGCAACATCCAACTCCTGGACTTAGGCGATTCTCTTGCCTCAGCCTCCCAAGTAGCTGGAACTACAGGTGCCCGCCACAATGCCCGGCTATTTTTTTGTTGCAGTTTGGCCGGGGCCGGGTTTGAACCCTCCACCCTCGGTATATGGGGCCGGTGCCCTACCCACTGAGCCACAGGCGCCATACAAGCACTGGCCCTTCTTAAAGACAAGAACCTGTCACCTTAAATAAATAAATAAATAAAACTCAGCTTGACTGCTCTCTGCCCCTTCCAGCTACTTCACTCTTTTATTTTCCTTTTGTCTTCCCCACTTTTCCCTACAGAGTTCAGCCAAATACCTCACAGATGTTCTCTCTTTTGGGTCCCAAGGTTAATCCTCCAGCTGGGTTTTGGGGCAGCTACCTCTCCCTGCCCCCAGACTGCTGTCCCTGCTGACTTCCCTCTTGGCCAGAGCCAGTGATTTGATCTTAGCACGGGATTTGTAGTCAGAAGGCCGAGGCTGGAGCTTTGTCACTCACCAGCTGTGTGACGATGAGCAAATTAAAGGACTTCTCTGGACCTTGGGTCCATCACCTTGAAAATGCTTCACAACCTCTACCTCCTATGCATACCAAGGGGTTCTGAAAGCTCCAGTCCAGACAGGATATTAAGAGGATCCCCCTATATGGTGCATATCAGGTGTGCATAACAGCATTGCATATAGGAAGGTGACCTCCACATGTACTGACTAGAATCATCACAGATCTGGGCAGCTGGGGACACAGGCAGAATCTGTGGTAGAAAGATCAGGATGCTAGTATCAGATCCGGGTTGAGTCCCAGGTCCGTCTCTTACTAGGTGGGTGGAATTTAGCAAGTCCCTGAGCCTCAGTTCCCCCACCAGTAAAATGGGATCATGAACACTAATTTGTAAAGTTAGAAGGTGAGAGTACTGGAGTAACAGATCGTACTAGCTAAGTGGGTTTTTTCTTGCAGACCTACTAAGTACCTGGCACGGTACTGAAAGTGCAATGCATAATCTTGTTTAATGTGTCCTACAGCTTTTGAAGTGAGGACTGTTCTTTTCTGTACTTTACAGATGAGGAAATAGATGCAGAGAGAGGCAAAGTGATCTGGTTAGTCACACTAGTAAGTGGTAGGAACTGGAATTTGAACCCAGGAGCCCTGATTCTAAAGTTTATGCTCTTTCTATGACTTCCCTACTAAATGTGCCCAATACAGACAAGTGGGAGGCATGACTTAGTGTGGGAATTGCCACCACCTGGGGCTAGGGATGATGGGTGTGTTTTGTGGGTGGGGGCGGGTACTTGAATGATGCTCTCTCCTGGGGCAATGTCTTGCAGTTTACACACCATTCTGCTTCATCCCAGACTCAAGTGTCTCTTCCACATCCTGCCAGGGCCTCTCTGGCCTTCTGCCCCTCCCATCTCTGACAGGTTGGGAAGAAATAGGCTTGGAGTTCCCCCATCTAAATAGAGGGAGAGATTCCTCATCTTGTGAGGCTGACCCGGGTCTGGGGATCTGGAGTTATTAATAGCGGCTATAGGGCTGTGTCATCCAGCTGGTGACTCAGAGCTCCAGGGATAGCCCCCTCCCCATCTTGATAGAACTACTGCTGCTATCTGAGTGAGGGGCTTAGAGTTCACGGTATGAACCTGGTCAGGGTTGGTGTGTGTGGGGGTCCCACCTGGGGTTATACCCTACTGTCTTCCTCCTCTCCCTAGGGCCTTGGCTAAACTCTGTGTGGTATTGGAAGGAGGGGCCTAGGGGAAGTGGGGAAGGGGATGTGGTAACCAGAACCACTTCCTGCCACTGCTGTGTTGAAAGCCAAGCTCTCTCCAAGTTCCCCCTTGAGGTGGGGAGCCGGGCGGTGGGTAAAGGAGGAAGTTGGGAGGGGCAAGAAAAGGAGGATTCCTCCAGGAATCAAGCTCTTTGTTTCCTGGCTGGGTGCTCTCACTCTGCTCCCAAAACAGCTGGCTGTCCTGAAGGTGATCTTAATTAGAGCAGCAGCAAGCATTTATCATCACCATGGGCCAGGCACTTTGTATCTCTTAACTCTTTGAGCCTTCTAACAACTGCATGAAGGAAACACTATTTCACCCCATTTTACAGATGGATAAACCGAGGCACGGATATGTCAATTGCTCAGGTCACACAAGTCAGTGGCAGAGTTATGATTTGAACTATAGCCACCACTCCTTATTGCCCTCTCCCCACTCTGTCCCTGGTTTGTTCTGTGAGGACTCTGGGCTTCAGTTTCCTCATCTGTATGAAAGAGGTAATTGGAATAGGTAAGCAGACCTCCCTTTAGTGATGCCTGTCTCTCTCGTAATTAGTTATTCATTCAGTTTCTTTCCTACTATACTATCAGTTCCATGAGCACTGGGATGAAGTCTATCTTGGTCACTACTGTTCTTTCAATTCTTTTTTTTCTTTTTGGCAGGTTTTGGCTGGGGCTGGGTTTGAACCCGCCCCCTCCGGCATATGGGGCCAGTGCTATACTCCTTTGAGCCACAGGTGCCCCCCCAATTCTTTCAATTCTTAGCACAAAGCTTGGCCCATAAAAACTCAACAAGTGTGTTGAGTAAATGGTTTTTTTTTTTTTTTTTTGCAGTTTTTGGCCAGGCCTGGGTTTGAACCCACCACCTCTGGTATATGGGGCTTACACCCTACTCGAGTAGATTTTTTTTTAAAGGTTTGAAGATCATCATCAGCATTTTGAATACCTGATAAAAGCTTTGGATCCTTTACATAGAAACATACACCAGTAGTTCTTAACTGGGGATGAGTCTGCCCCTCCCGCTCACACAGGGTACATTTGGCAATGTCTGGTAACATTTCTGGTTGTCACAATTGGCAGGGGGAGGTGCTATTGGCATCTAGTGGGTAGAGGTCAACGATGCTGCTAAACATTGCACAATGTACCGGACAGCTCCTCAAAACAAAGAATTATCTGGGCCCCAAATGTCCAAAGTTCCAACTTTGAGAAATGTGGTGTATTGATATATACATAGATATGTCACGTTTCACACCATTGAGGGTAGTTCATAGATTCTCGTAAAGCCCATGTCTGCCACTCAGATGAAGCTCTTTTAGATTGAAGCATCTCTTTCTTTGTTTCCTTCTCTAAAATCACATTGTTCTATGATCCCACACTCCCCAGTCTATAATAGAGTTCTCTCCTGGGTCTTTTGTCCTACCCTCTGATTCCCCAGAGGCCTGGGCCATTTCTCTTCAGTGGGTAGCCAAGAATCCACCTACCTCAGTTCTCTATACATTTCTCATCTCTATAAAAGATGAAAAATGCAGAACCAGGCAACTTCAGGCTTGAATCCTGGGTCTGTGTATTAATTCCCTATGTGATCATGGGCAAGTTCATTAACTGCTCAGAGCTTGTTGCCTCCTCTGAGAGTGGGAGAGATACTCACTAAACCTACCTCTTAGATGATGAGGATGAAATGAGAGTTGTGTAGAGAGCTTATCAGGCTCCACATGGTAAATCTCAACAGATGCATTATTATTACGGCTCAGGGGGCAGTGACTTGCTCTGGGAAATGGCAGAGCAGGGACGGAAATCCAGGACTGCACGACTCCAAAGCAGATATAATTAGTGAACTATAGAGTTTCCCTCTTCTATAAAGGAAGTCAATTGTGTCCATCTCACAGACTTACTAGGTGATCATATAAAGTGTCTGGTACATAGTAGGCCCTTTAAATACAGCTTGTTGGGCCAGGTGTGGTAGCTCACACCTGTGATCCCAGCACTTTGAGAAGCTAAGGTGAGGAGATTGCTTGAGGCCAGGAGTTGGAGACCAGCCTGGGCATCATAGCAAGACTTCATCTCTACAAAAATAAAAAAATTAACCAAGTGTGGTGGTGCACAATTATAGTTCCAGCTATTTGGGAGGCTGAGGTGGAAGGATGCTTGAGCCCAGGAGTTTGGGGCTGTAGTGAGTTATAAGTGTGTCATTGCACTCCAGTCTGGGTGACAGAGTGAGACCCTGTCTCTAAAAAAACAATAAATAAAAATAAAGTAAATATAGCTTGTTGAATTGTTATCATTGATCTTCCCAAATAAGGCTTTGAATAAGGTAAATATAAATCCTGCCCACAACAGCTGGCTGGACAAGGGAAGGAGGGAGGCTGCCTGTTATGGCTTAAGTCTGATGACTGAGACTGTGGCTTTCACTACATGGAGCAAGGCTCCTAGAGATCCTTTCCCCACTCACACTGCCCCAATTTGCAGTTGAAGAATCCAACACCCAGAAAGGGGAAAGCATTCATTCCAGGTTAGCCCACAAGATCCTGGTCTCCTGACTCCAAGTTGAAATCATGATCCTGGACTCAATAATTAATAGCAATCCCTGCCATCCACTGAGGACTGACAGCATACGTGGTACTAAGCATTTTAGTGTTTGATCTCATTTTATCCTCACATCCGTTTAAGGCAAAGGGCCCTTTTTCACAGCTGAGGAAACAAATTCAGAGTGCTAAGGCATTTGCCTGAGGCCCCTGGAGGAAGATTGTGAAGCTATGTTTACTGACTTCCAGATGCTACAAACTCTCCCCTTTACTACCCTGAAGATTTGGCCTGTACAAGACGGGGTGGCCGGGTGGAATTCCCCAGTTCCAGCCTAGCAGAGTCCACTCCTTCTGCCCCCACATGGAGCAGGGAGAGGAAGCTGAGTCAAGGAAGGCTTTCGGGGAGGGGAAAAGAGAATGGAGCCTGCAGTATGGTGGCAGGGAAGTGGGGGTCACTAGATTCAGAAAGAGGTCTCAGAGGGTCTTCCACCCCTTTCCCTTGGCTGAGAACTTGGGGCTTTGAGATCAAGGGCTAGGGGAGTCCTTCAGCTCACTCCCCTTCCTCCCTTTCATACGGTTCCCATAAGCTCTGCAGTTTGCAAAACCCAACCTCCTCCCTTGAGGGCCTGTGGTTTCCTGTGGGTCTGGGGTCCTGCCTGACTTGGCAGTGGAGACTGTAGCAGTGGGGACAGGAGGACGTGGTGTAAGCCTTTTCTTTGCCTTCTCATGCTGGGGCTGCCCAACACACATACACACACACACACACACTCCATCCCCTGAGTCAGCACCAGCCTGGAAGGGAGGGGTGGGGTCACGGTTAGCAGCACCTCTTTAAAGCCCCCACCAGGGCTGCTGTGACCAGACACTGCTACCCTCACCATGAGTTACTGGCTGTCCCTGGTCCTGGCACTCCTGGTGCTGGGCTGCTGCTCTGTGGCCCCCAGACCACACCAGCCCACCTTTGTGGTCTTCCCCAGGGACCTGAAAAGCAATCTCACTGACAGGCAGCTGGCAGAGGTAGGCAAATGCTCCAGGCTAGAGTTGGGGAGGGCTGGCTGAGGAGGCGTTTAACGTCCCAGAGAGGGCATGGGGCCGCAGAGGAGATGCTTCAGGGGTGTGTTGGCAGTGATGGGCACATCTGGAGAATAGAGGTGTTCAAGTTTCGGTGCTGGGGTCCTGTGGAGGCTCTGAGAAGTGACGGGTCCTGGGGGTTTCCTAGGTGGGAAATGGGAAACAGCATGGAGTAGGGGAGGCAATGGAAGGTCCTGGGGTGGGCCTGGGCTGGGGGTGAACAGGGGTTGAACCCTAGGCGGCTGGCCGGTAGGAAGGAGCTGAGGATGTCTAAGGGAGGGGAGAAATCACTGGGTGGGTAGAAATCACTGGGGCCTGGGTCTAATGCTTTGTTGCTAGTCCCTGAGTGCCTCCAGGGATGAAGTCCTGGCCCAGTAGGGCAGAGAAAGGAGGTCAGGGTTCTAGGATGTCTCCGTCCCTCCGTCCACAGGAATACTTGTACCGTTATGGTTACACTCGCGCGGCTGAGATGCGCGGGGAAACGCTGTCCCTGAGGTCCTCGCTGCTGCTGCTCCAGAAGCGCCTGTCCCTGCCTCAGACCGGTGAACTGGACAGCACCACCCTGGAGGCCATGCGTACCCCACGCTGCGGAGTCCCGGACATGGGTAAATTCCAAACTTTCGAAGGTGACCTCAAGTGGCACCACCACAACATCACATACTGGTGAGCAGCTGGGCCCCCTTGCGGGAATGGGCTTTGCAATCCAAGTTCTCCTGTCAAGGCTGTCGAGGGGGTCCAAAAAGAAAAAGTGCGCCTGAAAGCGCTTTATAGATGTGAGTGTGGACCGCAGGAAGAGGCGTGTATGCTGAAGTCTCTAAGACTTGGGGCGTCCCTGCGTCCCGCTGTGGCCTCTCACTTTGTCCTCTCTGCTTCCTCTTTCCCGTCACAGGATCCAGAACTACTCCGAAGACTTGCCGCGCAGCGTGACCGACGACGCCTTTGCCCGCGCCTTTGCGCTGTGGAGCGCGGTAACACCACTTACCTTCACCCGCGTGTACGGCCGGGAAGCCGACATCGTCATCCAGTTTGGCGTTGCGGGTGAGAACGCGCGAGAGAAGGGGGAAGCCAGGGATGGGGGTGGGGAGGGTCACGGAGAGGTGGAGAAGTCAATGGCCCTGGCTTTCTCTTGCCTGCTCCAGCAGCCTGGCTGCCGCTTGCCACCAAGTACCAGCTCCTGCCGGGCAGGGCACAGCGCCGGGGCGCAAGGCTTAGATTTCAGTCTGCGCTCAATTGGCGTCCTTGAGCAGCGCACAATCTGCGCAACAGTACTCAGCTGATTCCCTCCACCTGCTTCTTCAGAGCACGGAGACGGGTATCCCTTCGATGGGAAGGACGGACTCCTAGCACACGCCTTTCCTCCTGGCCCGGGCATTCAGGGAGACGCCCACTTCGATGACGAAGAGTTGTGGTCGCTGGGCAAGGGCGTTGGTGAGATCCTGAGCCGCTCTGAGCCCCCGATCCCCCTCTCCTTTTACGCCCATCACCAGCTGCCCTGACCTGGTCCTCCTCTTCTTTGCCCCGCCCCCGCCGCCCGCAGTGGTTAAGACCTACTACGGAAATGCAGATGGTGCCCCCTGCCATTTCCCCTTCACCTTCGAGGGGCGCTCGTACTCTGCCTGCACCACCGATGGCCGCTCCGATGGCACACCCTGGTGCAGTACAACGGCCAACTATGACACTGACCGCCGGTTTGGCTTCTGCCCCAGCGAGAGTGAGTGTAGGGGCACGACGTGGGGTGAGGGAGTCCACCACTCTTGATGGTCCAGAACCCTGGGTTCTAAACCCAGCTCTGCCACTAGTGCTGTGTGACCGGCAATTCATTCTCCCTCACCCTGGGCCCAGTTTTCCCGCCTAAGAAATAAGGAGAGGAGGGATGAACTGCAGACAACTCGTGAGTTAAAGGAGGCGTCGCACTTGGGGTAATAGTGTGGGTCATTCCAGGACTCTACACCCAGGACGGCAATGCGGACGGGAAACCCTGCCACTTTCCGTTTATCTTTGAGGGTAAATCCTACTCTGCCTGCACCACGGAAGGTCGCTCTGACGGCTACCGATGGTGTGCCACCACCGGTGACTACGACCAGGACAAGCTCTATGGCTTCTGCCCCACCAGAGGTACCTCCGCCCTGCCTACCAGGTTCCGCCCTGCCCTCTTCATCCCTCGTTGGTCGCGGAAACGTGGTTCTTCCGCCTATCAGTTTGTTTCTCCACTCTCATTGGTTCTTAGGACACCCATGACTCCGCCCACCATCTCCAGATCCCCCGCCCCTGACTTACAATTGCCCCTGCTCCATCCACCAAGGATGCTGCTGTTCCTAGGTCTGGTGTTCTAGGCTCCCCCCATTAGTTTTCAGTCTCCGTCGTGCTCCACAGCGGCCCCTAGGCTTTTTTTTTTTTTTTTTTTTTTTTTGGAGACAGAGCCTCAAGCTGTCGCCTTGGCTAGAGTGCCGTAGCATCACAGCTCACAGCAACCTCCAATTCCTGGGCTCAAGCGAGTCTCTTGCCTCCGCCTCCCAAGTAGCTGGGACTACAGGCGCCCGCCACAACGCCCGGGCATTTTTTGGTTGCAGCCGTCATTGTTGTTTGGCGGGCTGGGGCTGGATTCGAACCTGCCAGCTCAGTTGTACGTGACTGGCGCCTTAGCCCGTTGAGCCACAGGCGCTGAGCCTCCCCCCCTCCCCGAGACAGAGCTTCAAGCTGTAGACCTGGGTAGAGTGCCATGGCATTACAGCTCTCAGCAACCTCCAAATCCTGGGCTCAAGCGATTCTCCTGCCTCTGCCTCCCAAGTAGCTGGGACTACAGGCGCCCACCACGACGCCTGGCTAATTTTTGGTTACAGCCGTCATTGTTGTTTGGCAGGCCCGGGCTGGAATCGAACCCGCCAGCTCATGTGTATGTGGTTGACGCCTTAGCCGCTTGAGCCACAGGCACCGAGCCGGCCCCTAGGCTTTTAAAATAGCCCACCAGGGACAGGGCGCGGTGGCTCACGCCTGTAATCCTAGCATTCTGGGAGGCTGAGGTGGGTGAATTGCTTGAGCTCACAGGTTCGAGACCAGCCTGAGCAACAGCGAGACCCCCGCCTCTAAAAATAGCCAGGCATTGTGGCAGGTGCCTGTAGTCCCAGCTACTCGGGAGGCTGAGGCAAGAGAATTGCTTGAGCCCAAGAGTCTGAGGTTGCTGTGAGCTATGACGCCACAGCACTCTACTAGGGGCGATAAAGTGAGACTCTGTCAATAATAATAATAATAATAAAAACATTAGCCCACAAGGATTCTACCCCTTCTTGTTTGACGGGTCCCTGGCTCCTTATTGGACCCACACACCTGGCTCACTCAAAGCCCTGGGTCTTTCCAGTCGAGTCCACTGTGATCGGGGGCAACGCGGCGGGGGAGTTGTGCGTCTTTCCCTTCGTTTTCCTGGGCAAGGAGTACTCGACCTGTACCAGCGAGGGCCGTACAGATGGGCGTCTCTGGTGCGCCACCACCTCGAACTTTGACACCGACAAGAAGTGGGGCTTCTGCCCAGACCAAGGTGGGCGGGGTTCTGAAGCCCCAGCGGTGATGGTGGTGGGTGGCCAGGGCTGGGGGCTCTACCTGATGTTCACGTCTTGGGCTTCCTTTTCATTACAGGATACAGCCTCTTTCTCGTGGCAGCGCACGAGTTTGGCCACGCACTGGGCTTAGATCATTCGTCAGTGCCAGAAGCGCTCATGTACCCCATGTACCGCTTCACTGAGGAGCCTCCCCTGCACGCGGACGACGTGAATGGCGTCCAGCATCTCTATGGTGAGGTGTTGGAACAAGGATAGGAGAAAGAGAGGGAAGGGCATGGCTGGCATACTATAGGAGAATGGGGAAGGGTGGTCTGGGGGATGCAGAAGAGTTAGGACAGCGGCGTCTATCTGGATGTAGAGCCCGGGTCCAGTCGCGCTGCAGGGTCAATGCTTAGAGATGGTGATAGAAAATGCAGCCTCTAGAGAGATAGACATGGGTAGAAGCCAATCCAGCCACTTCAAGTCACAAGTGGCTCCAACATCTGGAGGAGGAGAGTGTGTGCCAGAGGGGGGCTCACAGGCTTTAAGAGTAGATGTTCCCTGGGCACAGAAATATGCAGGAATAGAGTGTGTCTCATCCTGTGTCTCTTTAGGTCCTCGCCCTGCACCTGATCCACGGCCTCCAGCCACCACTACACCTGAACCTCAGCCCACAGCCCCCATGACGGTCTGCCCCACCGGACCTCCAACTGCCTACCCCTCAGAGCGCCCCACAGCAGGCCCCACAGGCCCTCCATCAGCTGGCCCCACAGGTCCCCCCACTGCCGGCCCTACCGAGGCCCCCACTGCCGGCCCTACTGAGGCCCCCACTGTGTCTTTGGATCCTGCCGACGATGCCTGCAACGTAAATATCTTCGACGCCATCGTGGAAATAGGGAACCGTCTGCATTTCTTCAAGGATGGGTGAGGAGGCAGGAATGTATGGATGAGGGAGGGGGGTGGAGGAGGAACTCCCGGCCCTTCTCGCCCAAGGCACTGGGTTCAAGGTTCAGTACCGCGTCTTTACCTTCTCCCGTCTTCAGGAGATACTGGCGATTCTCTGACAGCAGGGGGCGCCGGCTACAAGGCCCTTTCCTTATTGCCAACACGTGGCCCGCTCTGCCCCCCAAGCTGGACTCTGCCTTTGAAGAGCCACTCACCAAGAAGATTTTCTTCTTCTCTGGTTAGTTTCTTTCTCCGTCGCTGCCCTCTCAATCCCCATCAGTTGAGACCAACGATAATTTAGAAAGCATCTTGTGCGTAATAGAAAAAGGCGTCCCCTGGCGGATGCAATTTAGCAAACTTACCTGGGCCGAATGCCAGGACCCCTCCTCACCACGCCCTTGCACAATCGTGCCCAGAGGCTCTACTCCTTGGGTACTGAGACTACCGGTTGGTCTAGGAAAGGGCTTTCTGGGATCTTCCTCTTCACACTTCAGAATGTGTACCACCTCTGGTCCCCCAGACCGACGTGACCCTTCTCCCCTGCAGGGCGCCAAGTGTGGGTTTATACAGGCAGATCGGTCCTGGGCCCGAGGCGTCTGGACAAGCTGGGCCTGGGTTCAGAGGTGGCCCACGTCACTGGGGCCCTCCCGCGCGCTGCGGGTAAAGTGCTCCTGTTCAGCGGGCAGCACTTCTGGAGGTGAGAGCCACCCCAGCCGCCGGCAGGGGGAGCCCGGGCGCCATTCACCCGCCCACCGGCTCAGCACCTGTCTCTTCCCCTGGTTCCTGCAGGTTCGACGTAAAGACGCAGATGGTGGATCCCAGGAGCGCCACGCCCGTGGATCGGATGTTCCCCGGGGTGCCCTTGAATACGCACGACATCTTCCAGTACCAAGGTGAGGGTTCCTTCATGAGACATCATCCTAGGCAACCCTACCTTAGTGACTGGTCAAATCCTGGGTGAAGAGGAAGAGCCCTTGGAGATTAAGGCAAATACCCCAGCACAGATAAGATCGCTATAGAGGCAGAGACCTTTTCTAGGTCATACAGGGAGTCAAAGGCACAACTGGGACTAGGAACCAGATTTCTTGCCGCCCCGCCCCCCCCAGTTGGGAGAAGTTTCTCTCTCTAGTCCAGGACACAGGTGATTTGCATGGAGGGTCATTCTTTTATTAGACAATAGTCATCAAGTGCCTATAATGTGCCAGGTCCGGTGCTGCCACTGGGGATACAGTAAGAAATGAGCCAATTCATAGCTCTTTGTGTCTTTGGGCAAGTCACTGCTACTCTTGGAGCCTCAGTTTCTCCATCTGTAAAATGGGGATGATAGCCGGAATTATACTTGCTTCTCTTTCTCACCATTCACATTCAATCAGTTGACAAGATCTGTTTATCACCAAAATCTTTTTTGAGGCGGCGCCTGTGGCTCATCAAGTAGGGCACCAGCCCATTATACCAAAGGTGGCAGGTTCAAACCCAGCCTCGGCCGAACTGCAAAACAGAAAAATAGCCGGGCGTTGTGGCGGGCGCCTGTAGTCCCAGCTACTCAGGAAGCTGAGGCAAGAGAATCGCC
>CAUYRH010106263.1:0-35218 GCA_963574655.1 Perodicticus potto
TGTTCTCACAAAGTAATGAGAAAGTCTCTTGAATGTTATCACAATCAGGTTGATGAAAATATCTCTGATTGTATCTGAAGCCCGTACACTGTACCCCATGACTGAATTATTGTACACAGATATGATTTAATAAAAAAAAAAGATAAAAAAAAAAAAAAAAGAAAGAATCAAGCTGACTCCATTTTGTTCCACAGCCTTTCACTAATTCTACCTTGCCCCACAGTCTTTCGCAGCTACACGTCAAAGGTTAATTTATGGCTGCATACCAACGACTCAATTTACACCTGAATACCAAAGGTGATATGCATCCTGCTTCCTCCCCCACCTGCGGGTCCCGTATGTCCGTATGTCCGCCCCAAGCCATAAGGGTGCCTAACACAGGCCATCCCCATAGTAAATATTTCCCCAGGCCCTTATGCCCCCTATCAGCTCTCCCCAGCAGTTCGTGCCCAACACCCCCCCACACCTTCGTTTCTTTCTGTACCCTTAAAACTGCTCTCCCCTCGGAGGGCGAGGCTTTTCTGCTATTCTGCCTTGTCAGGAGCAGAAAGCCTTGGTTAACCAATACATTTTTTTGCCTCTTACTTTTGCATCTGACTTGGTTAATGGGTGATTTGGGGAAGGGACCCCATGATTTAGGCACAAAAATAGAGGAGAATACTTGCCAACTCCATCACTTTTGGACTTTGCCAGGTGACTTTGGTGTTGGGTGTTTAGTGGAGGTGATATGGGAAAAATCTTGAAATGTGTCTGCATAGTTGATTTTGCATGCTTACGTTTCTGTCATTACCAAAGAAGAACAAAGTTTGGGTAATTGTCGCCCATTCAGCTTAAATTGCAGAATGAAATAGATAGAGCAGACTGACCCCTGCTCACATACAGACATGCAACCTAAAGCAGAACTCTCCCAGATGATCTGCACATACACAGCATTAAGCAAGATCACCCAGACAACTTGTAGACATGCAATAAAAAAATGAAAGTTCATGGTTATGTTCTGTGATTTTTATGGTTGCTCCTTATGCAGCCTAATGGTGAATATAGCTGACTAATATATTTGGCATGAGTGACAATGTTTTATTAAATGCCATATACTGAATATAAAATGTTGTAGCGATTCTGTAGAGATGTTAGGACTTTCCTCTATAGAAGACTCACTCTACCCTTTGTCACTCGGAGGGTGGCAGATACTCAAATTCAATCACAGACTGAGCTAATCTTGGGCTGAAATACCATCTTTTGAAGGTCTCTCTACCACTGATTTACTCTTATTTCTGAAGTAAAGCTCATCAGGACTCCAAACAAGAGTTTAGTGTGTTTCTAGGATGTACCCTCCATGACATATCATGAACTGTAGTTTTTAATCTCCTTAACAATGTGAAACTTCTTAAAACTACTTTGCTTTTGGGCAAGTTTCTCCTTAGCTTCCTAGCCTTTCACATTGTTTAGCTAACGTTCAAGAAATGCCCTGAGGGAAAACCATTGTGATGTCAGTCTCACTGATATGCACCTTCTTTTCCTTTAGAATCTTAGCTTCTCCTGCTGACTGGTTTGGCAGATCATTACTCCAATATTTGCCTCCCCAGCACATTGAAAATACTGAATGCTCTGCAGTCTTTACTGCCTCAGAGCAACTGGGATCTGCTCAGCTTCTCAGTCTCTTTTCCTCCTCCAAATACCAGCACACGACAAATAGCATGAAGAATATTGTATTCACCTCACTATACTTCTGTTCTATCCAGAATCTTTTCCCCTCAATTCCTAGTAACTTCAGGAGCACATCAATACTTCATATAGATTTCATTTTATCTTAAATGACATTTCT
Organism: Perodicticus potto; assembly: GCA_963574655.1. NCBI lineage: Eukaryota > Metazoa > Chordata > Mammalia > Primates > Lorisidae > Perodicticus > Perodicticus potto. The sequence goes on from CAUYRH010106263.1 coordinate 1,826, forward strand.
GGCCTGTATAAGATAATTTATTATAAATAGAAGTGATAATCATACAATCTTTTTTTACATTTCTCTAAGTTTCATCAATATCTATGATTGTTGTATAACATTTCTTCATTTGAATATATTTAATTTATTCATTCTTCTGTTCTCAGACAATTTTCAATTTGTTGTTCATATGAACAAAGGTAACCCAAATGTTTTTTACATATGTGTTGGTATACATATGAGATAATTTCTCCAGGTTATAAACTTTATAACTTCATATAAACTAAGTTATAAGATACAAGGTATATGAATCTTCAACTTAAAAGATAATGCCAAACTTTTTTCCAAGGTGGTGGCTAAAATTTATACATCTCATCAGCAGACACTGCCTGATCTTACAGTTTATCTGCAAATACTCTATCCATATATAAATACACATTTGGGATGTGAACGCAAGGTAGCAGACTGGAAGCAGCCCTCACACACAGCTCTCAAGACACATGATTAAAAGGAGCAAGAAGATGCCCACCTGTGGATGGATCCTGGAAGAGAGAGCATTGTGAATCATCAGAGATGTAATGGGAGACATTCAGGGTAAAGAAGATGAGGATGGGGAATTCCACTTGCCAAAATCCAAAGGTACCTGGGGGAGACCCGTACACTTGGAGAAGGAATAAAGGAGAGAACCTCAGGGCTCCATACTCCACCTGTGGCCACTGTGTGAGCTGTTAGAGCCCCCATCACCATGACAGGCCTCCCTACCAATCAGGGAACTGTCTGGATATTGTACAGCAATGGTGCACCCTAGACCACATTCTGTAGGGACACACTGCAGGGACCCGCTGTTCCTGGCTTACTGTGACGGATGATATTCTGAGCTCTTGGGTCCAGATCACTTGGTATGTACAGGGATCAGTTTCACCATCTCTGCATCCACATCACCCCTGCAGGGATGGGAGGGAGCAGGTGAGCTGGCGCTGTCAGATGCCTGTGACTGGGAGCTGAGTACCCCACCCCTTCCCAACAGGCCATTCAAATGGAGCAGGTGCCAATGCTATTCAGAGGTCCCATGGTAACAGCTTCAGCAGGATGTGCATGGGGTGAGGTACCCAGCCTTCTAGCAGCCCACTTCCCCTGGCCTTGTGGGCCAAATTGTGGAACACACCCCTGTGGCACCATGTAATGTCACACCTGTGGCCCATGGTCCACCATGGACCTCTCCCATAATTCCTGCCACCAAGGAGGTCACCTTACCCATCCCCACCACGTGAGCTGTCAACAGTGACCTTGGGGCCAATCCAGCCCTCCACATGAAGACCCCAGCTCTGGCTTAGACTGTGACAACCACAGGGAAAAGGGACAATGTGGAATGACTACATTACATAGTATCAGTACATCCAACCCTCTTCCCAAAAAACCAATCTTCTGGAATAGAAAACAAATATTCCATCTTAGAACTTCTTCTTCTCACTAGATAGGAGAGTTCCCAGCAAAAGAGAGCAGGTGTACCATAAATCTAATTGCCCTGAACTGAGAGAGGAGGTTTCAGATGTGAAAACTTTAGCAAAAGAACTCTGCCAACGTGAAAAACCCAAGCTAGTCTGACACTCCCAGGGGATCACAACAGCCCTCCCCCCCGAAAGGAATTAGTTGAAATGTTGGAAATTCCAAATTAGTTGGAATTTAGAATATGGATGGCAAGTAAGTAAAATGGATGAGAATGAAGAGAAAGTTGAATCACCATTTTTAAAGGTGGTTAAATTTTCACTCCTTACCAGCAGATTCTCCTTGTTAATTTTTTTTCCTTTGTATTCATCTCAATTCAATATTCTATTATATGACCTGTTACTTTTTATATTTACATTTTCTATTTATTCATTAGAATACAAGCACTTTTAGGGGAGAAATCTCTTTTGTTTACCCTATCCCCACACTTAGAAAGTAACCTAGTGCTTGGTAGTCACTCAATTAATATGTGTTAAATATATTAATCAGTGAATCAAAATATGGATCTGGGATGTAGATTATAGTGAGGAAAGATAAAAAACTTTGCTTTGAATGTATATATATAATATCAGGGACAAAACCATATGGACTCTTCCAATGGGCAGCCTCACAGCAAGATGAGTTAGAAGATCAGGATTTGACATCTCTTTCATTATACATCCTTAACCAACTCACATCCACATCAAAATTAGCAATATTTCTTCCATGTTTTACTACATGGGCCAGTACAATTAATCATTTAATTGTTTTTAATTTTATTCTGCTCTTAGATTAATTAAAAAAGCATATTCTTCTAGAGTATAAGCCCTCTAATGACACATTTATTGAGAAGTACATCATCATCATGATCAAGATTTGTGCCAACTCTTGAGCTAGTCTGCCTTGATTCAACTATTAATTCTGTAACAGTCTACATTCGGTAAGGAAAATAGAGTCACTATAAATAAAAAAAAATAATGGCTATAATATGGAAATATGGACTTGTGCCAATTATAAAAAGGCCACAAATTCCTCTTATTACTGTACCATGCTGTTGGATACACTCTCCTCTAGTGAGCCTGGGCTTGGCCCTGTAACTTACTTTGATCATTGGTACATTGTCAAATGAGATGCACGTACACGTTTGAAGCATTTGTGAACAATGGCGCTTTCCCTCTCCTATTGCTGTTTGCAAACCTACTACTGCCTTATGACAGAACCTCACTACTCTGCTGTGGAAGTGGACTCAGACAGAGACCTTGATGAAGAGTCTTTTCACTGTCACACATGGGAGTGTGACCAGCTAACAGTGAGTTACCAGCCAGGTCACAACTTGACCATAGATGCATAAGGGACTGCAGAAGACATCAGCTATGCTGGCTGAGCCCGGATGAACTATTGAGCTGCCCCTGAATAATTGCAAACTAAATAAAATGGCATTTGTTTAAATTTTAAGGAGGTGTTGTATTTTGGAGCAAAACTTAACTATCTAGGACTTATATGAATGGGTAAGAAACTGAAGGTTATTATTGAAAGTCAGAGAGACTGGAAGGATGAAACACTAGAGTGTCTAGAAAGACCTCAGCTCAAGAGAAACATGGAAACCAGTTCACCTTGCCTGAAAATGGGTTCTAGCAATGTGTACTTGAGTTCCGTGAAGTCACCTTTCTAAAGAAAGCCCCTAAATCAGATTGATGCGACCTCACAAAGAGGGTGGCTTTTCCTTTTACATCCTAAATCTCGTGTGAGTGGTACTAATCACTGTTTCTATCCTGAAACCATCTGGATGCATAAAGACTAAAGCATATACAGGGTAAAGGCATAAAGTTCGGGTGCAATTTAAAACAGTTTAACAAAGTAAACCGCACACAAACTTTATATCCACTCTGCATATATACAGAGAGAGAAGCATAACTCCTAGCCTTAGCCAAAAGTAGTAGAACTGGCATGTTGACAAAAAACATCCAGCCGGTGTACTTACAAGGCATGTGAACGTGGGGGAGTTGCACTCCATGTGTCGGATTATGAAATGAACATTATAGAAATTAATTTCATTTAATTGGAAGAACTGTATGAAGAAACAAAGATCTGGAAGCCTGCCAGGCGTCTAGCAAGTACACAATCAGTGGTAGCTATTATCATTGCCCTTTTGTATTCTTTTCCTTCAAATCCAGTACAGTACTTCGCACATAGAAGACATTCATTACGTTTTAAAAATATTAAATACTATCTCATGATCCTACTATCTCAATCTCTTTTGAGGTGCCCACAAAAATACCTCATGAATAATCTATTCTAGAATTTGTTCCATTCTAATGGTCCAAAAGTATTTGTTTTTTCCTGTTATACTTGGCACTGAGTCAGCTTAGGCCAAGAGCTGTCTATCTCATTTTCACGATACATCTGCTTCATTTTTAAGTGGTGAATTTACTGATCCTTAGTTATGAAGTAATTATCTTATTTCCCATTATCTCTCAAAGACTTCCAAAATATTTCAAAATTTTCCTATGTGGGCTGGGAATGGTGGCCTGTAATCCTAGCACTCTGGGAGGCTGAGGCGGTGGATAGTCTGAGCTCCCGGGTTCGAGACCAGCCTATGCAAGAGCGACACCCTATCTCCAAAAACAGCTGGGTCCTGTGGAAGGTGCCTGTAGTCCCAGCTGCTTGAGAGGCTGAAGCAAGAGAATCACTTGAGCCCAGGAGGTTGAGGTTGCTGTGAGCTATGACACCACGGCACTCTACCGAGAGACAAAGTTAGACTCTGTCTCAAAAAAATAAAAAAATAAATAAAATTTCCTATGTGAAAATATATCCATACTCTGAAGCATAGCCCTTGGGGACCAGGAGGTTAAAACCCTCCAGAGGAGTGAGGTATTCACACCACACTTCCCCTTCTCACTCATTCTTCAAAACAGCAGGCAAGGCCAGCTTGGATTGCACCACGGTATGTCTCTAGTTTCATCTTTTGCCTCATTCACTCCAAACTCTAGCCATAAACAAGCCACGTTCTTTTGCATCCTCATAGGTGCACCTTCTGGTTTTGTTTTCTGAAAGCATGTGTGAGCTTTCTCTCCAATTGGCTGGCTCCTTTTGATCCTTCAGCCTTTTAAATACAGACTATGATGTCCTTTGGGAAACTTTCCTTAGCCTTCAACACAGAGTTTGGCACCTTGCCTCTACAAAGTGACAGCTCACACCATCTGCCATTCCCATAGTTGGTGAAAGCTAAGAAGTCAGTCAGGGACCAGTTTTGTATTGGTTCATGTTAAATCTCCTCTTCCTAGGTCCTTATGCTCAATAGAAGGAAAGCTTGTTTTTAACCACTGGCTATCACATATTAACTATGTAATCTTGGGCATGTTACTTAACTTTTCTAAGTCTGTTTCCTTCTCCATGTAATGATCTTATATCACAGCATGGTGTGAGGATTAAACAAGCTGTTTCATATAAAGAAAGGATTGGGGTGGGGGGAGCTGGGACAGAGTCTCTTTCTGTTGCCAATACTAGAATGCCATGAGGTCAGCCTAACTCATTGCAACTTCAAACTCCTGGGTTGAAGAGCTCCTCCTGCCTCAGCTTCCAGAACAGTTACGACTACAGACCCCTGCCACAAACCTCTGCGAACTTTTTCTAATTTTTAGTAAAGATGGGAGTTCTCACTCTTGCTCAGACTGTTCTCAAATACCTGAACTCACGAGATCCTCCTGCTTTGGCTTCCTACAGTGCCAGGATTACAGAGGTGAGCCACCACGACCAGCTAAAGAGAGGATTTTTGAATACCACACAGGGCACTTCATAAGCACCCAAAGCGCGTTGGTTTCAGTCACACGCAATGCCTCATCAAATTGGTGTTTAATAAATCTTCATTTATACTGATGATCACAAACACCATGGGAACTTGACCAATTTTTTAAGTCCTGCTTTTCCCCAAATTCTTTCTAAACAGAAATGAAGTATAAAGTAGATATTTACTTCCAGTTGTACGATATTGCAAACATTTTAAAACAAGTGAAAATGTGAGTGTACATCTAGAAGCATATAAAGGAAGAAGCAAATCCAAGGGTTAGTTTTATAACCAACGCATTGGCAGGAAGGGACACTAAGAAAGGGGCTTCAAGGGGGAGGTAGGAAATCCCGGCCCGGGAACCAGGCAGTCTGGAGGGTCCATAAGAATGTGGGTATGACGTAACCTAGGTAATGAGTGACCAACAGAAAAGGCCAATAAAGCCTGCAGGTGCAGAGAGGCCAGTGAAAGACGTGCAACCAACTTCCAGTGCAGAGAGTGTTTACACCCCTGCGGGCCTTTGGGTCTCATCTCTCTTCTTTCCTGAGAAGGATCCACTTCCAGCTCTCTTTGGAAGTGCTCTAAACTTTCCCTTTGCTCGTAAATAACATTTCTGTTTGTTACACCGAAACTTGGGCAGGTTTCTTCTGCTCTCTGTTCACGCAGCCTGTGCTGCTCCTGTTTTATTTTCTCATTCCATTTGCTGTCTATTACCGCCATGCCTTGGTTGTACTTTCTAGCTCAGCGGAAGTAACTAAACCAGGTCAACTCAGTTCAGGGACCTGGAACTCCCAGATCCCAAAATGTGGGTCCTTAGGAAAGTTTTGAAATACACAAAGATCAGACCTTAAAATCTACACGGATAGAAGCAAATGAAGCCCTCCCAGCAACATTAATAAGCAAAGCAAGTTGAAACTTTAGAAGGCAAATTAGAAAAGATGCTTTATTTCTTGGAAATAAAATAATGACCGTGACAAGTTTTGTCTCAAAATTTTCGTAGTGAGCTATGTATAGCTGATCCACATCTGCAAAAAACCTTTCTTTTGGTAGCTGGATCACTTAATTATTTTCCCATCTTTTGGGAGCTTTTTTTACCCCCGCCTGTCATGCCATACTTTCACCTGTCAGTTGGAGCTCTGCTACTGATACCTCTGGTTCCATGGCACTGTCAAATTCCCAGCCACCTTTCTTTCTGGGAAGTTTTGTCCCCAGAATTCTTCTCCTTTTAAAATCACTACTTCACGTGTTCCACAACCAACTTTTCTTCACTTACTGGAAGGAGCCCAGATAAAGTTGGGCGGTGCTAGTAATCATTACTGTCCCAAGTTGGGCATACCCCTTTCTAAGACCTCAAGGAAACCATGTTTAAATATCCTTCCATAGTTCCCTAGAAAGGGACAAGTTGATATCCCTGAACTACAAGGAACTTATAATGGCTCCTCTCTCTCTGTTTTGCAGTTTTCTATATATCCCCTTCCTGTGCACGTGTACGTGGAGTTCACCTGTGGAAATAATATGAAACGAGCTCCATAGGTTAACACCTCTTCACTGCATAATTTCTCTGTTGCGTATTGAGGAGGGTGGAATAGGCTTAGAACAGCTGTTATGGCGAATTCTATGGGGAGTCCACAGAGATGGGTAATGTTCCTTTCACAGCTTTCAGAGAGCATGGATTTGTATCCACATGAAGATTTTGTCATGTGTATGTCGTATTTCCTTGCTAGGGTCTCGGAAGACTGAGAGAGGTCAAAATTGACATTTAAATTAATATTTTATATCTCTATTATGTAAAGGGATTTGTTTCTCAGTTCCATTAAGATTTAATATTTGATATAATTTTATACTGTTTTTTTCCTAAATTAAATGTAATAATTTTAACTGAGATTTTCAAAAGACAAACAGCTAAATTCTTAGTTCAGATAATGTTTTAAGCTGTTGTAATTTTCATGAATGTATATATCATGTGCTAATTGAGGGAAGGTTATTAATCAAATGACATCAAGCCTATTTAAGAAAAAGTAAAGAAAGAAGGGAATCCTTTTGTTACGGTGCCATGTCTAAAAGTGGTATAAAATATTCAATTAAGCAAAAACAATGTAATGACATAGTAACTACTTCTCCACCTCTCCCTCAAGACTGACATTAAAGAAAAATAACTCAAAGAAACCAAGAAATTGCTGAGGCAATCTTTCAACAGAGCAGCAACTATAGAAACTGAATCAGAAGTGAGTGGAAAGCATTGGGTAGTGAGGAATATAAACCATGTATTTGAGACACGAAGGGGAAATGGAAGAAGACGTCATAAAAGAAATGGGGAGGCTGTGAAATAAATGAAAATCTCTGGTTGGGATTGAGAAATCTGTATGTTTTTCCAAGGCAAAACCAAGAGGATTAGGAAAGATATACTGGATTTTCCAGAAAATTCAGGTTTAGTAGAATAGATTGGTCAGCCTTAGAAAGGAAGGTCAGCTTCAATCAGTTTGACCAGACGAACTAGGGGATCCTTACCTCAGAAGGCATGAAATTCAGTAAGTTTTGTGCTTTCTAGGCCACCTGCCTAGAGACCACAGACAGACTTCATGAACATACTTGAGAATTCTGAGTACTGTCTCTTCAAGACCTCAAAAACGAGCCTGCTTGCCTACTTTCATAGCATCCATCACCTCTGAACCTGTGCATTACCAAAGAGCTTCCGATCTTTGCTTAGAAGTGACAAAAATAGGGAGAGGAGAGGATAGGTGGAGGGAGGGTAACTGGTGGGATCACACTTACAGTGCATCTTACAAGGGTACAAGTGAAAATTACTAAATGTAGAATATAAATGTCTTCATACAGTGATTAAAAGGCCATGAAGGCTATGTTTAATAGTTCAATGAAAATATTTCAGATTGTATACAAAGTCAGCACATTGTGCCCCATGATTACACAAATGTACACAATTATGATTTAATAAAAATTTTTAAAAAGTGACAAAAATACTGTGGTTAGTACTTTTTTTGTGCCTTCTGCTCTAAAAACCTTCATATCATTGTCCTTAGAAGATGATGAAATTGGTGTGTAAGCAATGTGGAAGGAAACACATTCTAGAAATGACCTTGTTTTCTAGAAAGCCAACATTGCTACCCAATTCTTAGATTGATGTTATAAGGAAAAATGTGTCTCAAGGGCTTGTGAGAAGCAGTAAGCACTTGAAATAATATTACAAGCAAAAAATAAATTAAGTGAAGAAAACAACTTTGAGTCAGCTTCTGAAAATATAATGAAAGCATAGTCTTCAAGCAGTACTAAAATGTTCAGTTCATGGGATTGCTTCAATGGGATTTCAATTTTACTAGTGACCAAATCTTAAAATGCAATACTACAAGAGAAGTCTTAGTATTAATACCCTACAGTAAATGCCTTGTATTTATTTATTTATTATTATTTTTTTTTATTTTTTGAGACAGAGCCTCAAGCTGTCACCCTGGATAGAGTGCCGTGGCATTACAGCTCACAGCAACCTCCAATTCCTGGGCTGAAGCAAGTCTCTTGCCTCCGCCTCCCAAGTAGCTAGGACTACAGGCGCCCGCCACAACACCCGGACATTTTTTGGTTGCAGCCGTCATTGTTGTTTGGCGGGCCCGGGCTGGATTCGAACCCACCAGCTCAGGTGTATGTGGCTGGTGCCTTAGCCCGTTGAGCCACAGGCACCGAGCCATGCCTTGTATTTAGATGAAGAAAAGCTGAATAATTAGGTGGCAGCAATGATATCAGCAGCAGGGAACAGGAATAGTGATAGCCAAAAGTTATATGTGCCTCCAACAATCTCTGGTGCTACTGTTTAATATGCTGGGCTCTGAAGAGTATTTATTTTAATCATCAAATATCACACTATTAAAATTTGACTAGCAAAAATAATAATAGATTTTTATTAGTAATTGCATTTTTTATAAAACTTAAGATTGTATTTTGATAGCCAGAACTTTATTTTAGCATGATGGTATTTGTTTCAGACCACAGCTTTGGTTCAATAATGGTTTTATTATTTGGCAATTTGGTATTTGGCTAAGTATGCATTTTATGTAGTGTGCATGTTTTTTTCATGGTTCTCCAGAGCTCAGGCCTCACTTTTCCAGCATTATGAACAGCTTTTTCCCTACCTGTTCATCCATGTAGTCAAGTCCTTACTGACACATTATTTTGGAGTGGGAAGGGCTGCAGGAATAAGCAATGAGCATCAATCTTTCTCAGATTCTCCTCATCTGTCTCCAAGATATCAAAACACGATACTATCATTTTCTTCCTCTAATGATTATAGATGGGAAATACGACAAAATTGTTAATGACCCCCTTTGATCATTGATATGTTAATCAATCCATCTGGCTCATGTTTTCCCCAATTCTGGAGTCCTAGCTCAAGGGAACAAAATGGAGTAAAATCACAAGTCACAGTATTGTCAGTTAAGTAGGATGGGCACAGTCCCAGCTTGTCTCCAAGGCTTTTTACATATATTTTACATATATTATCTTCAGCTCTTTGTTTAGCCTTCTCCCGCAGGTGATTCTCTCAGATGCAGGGGTTCACTCCTAAATGGCATATTCACTTTCAGATCTAACAAGTTAGAAGTAGGCACTTAATATTTTTTGTGGAGGGGGGATCATTTTGCTAGGCAAGAATACATTAAGTAAAAAACAAAAGCATATGGAGTTCTAATAATGAATACAATCTTTATGAGCATTCTTGTGTCAGTTGTTTATTTATTTGCCTCTCAGCTCCAAATTCATCCTTTTGGTTGCCCTATGAAATAGATCTGGGCCCTTGGAGTATCTTTCTTCTCCAACTGGCACAATGTTAAGGTTTGTCAGTAGAGGGCGCCAGAGAGACACTGTAGCTACCAGGGGTTTGCTTCCTGGTTCTGGTGATTGTTCACCTGCTCAGGAAGGTGGGGCAATTTCTCTGTCTCAGTAACTACAACATTGCAATAAATGGTACCCAGTGGCCAGTGGCTTTCCCTAGCACCTCTGTCTCTGCTTCTTGTGGTTTTATACTGGAATGTCTCCAGTAAGATGGATCCCAGGTTTTATGGCCATCCTAGAAGGAGAATGCCTGCCAAATCCCAGAGGTCAGGTTTTAGCAATTTCTGCTCCTTATATCCAGCACCCTTATACCCTTACATTATTAGGAGTTATTTTTACTTTCTACTAGCCAGTTCCTTATTACTTCCATTTCCCAGTTAGTAAATAATTCTTTTTTTATTTATTACTTATTTATTGTTGTTGTTGTTGTTGTTGTTATTGAGACAGAATCTCAGTCTGCTGCCTCAGATAGAGCGCCATGGCCTCAGTCTGGCTCAGAGCTACCTCAAAGTCCTGGGCTCAGCAATCCTCCTGCCTCAGCCTCCCGGGTATCTGGGACTACAGGTATGCACCATTATCCCCCTACCCCCAACTTTTCTATGTTTAGTGAAGATAGGTCTTATTGTTTTTTAGGCTGGTCTCAAACCCCTAAACTCAAGAGATACTTCCATCTCAGCCTTCCAATGTGATAGGATTACAGGTAGGAGTCATCGTGCCCAGCCAATGATTCCTTTGATTGAATTTTCCTTGTCCAAATTACTATATTCTCTCTCTACTCTTTCAATTCACACTGATACAATCTTCTTGTTGAACACTACATTCTAGACCTGATGACCTTCAAACTAAATTCCCTCATTTCTCATCTTCCTAAAAAAATCGAAATACTTCCCTTTACACACCACATTCATGACAGTAATTGCCACTGAGGAGAGAAGAGGAAGGAAGTGGAAGCAAGATGGAAAAAATGTTTACCTTTCATATTTTAATTATCTCAATAAAAATTACTTGCAACAACACTTTTATAATTGCCAATGAAGAACTAATTGCAACAGAATTACCCTTAGCTGTAAATAACTATATAATCAGAGAGAAATAAATAAAACAATGATTTTAGGCAAAAAATAATAGGCAATGTGTGACTATCATGACTGAGAAAAGGAAGTCAAATGAGATAACCACTATTATTGGCCCACCTCATAGCCTAGAGGCAATTATTAGAACACAGCATAGGGAGGTGAACAAAATCTGGCAATCCCATTGGGCTAGAAGTATAGAGATGAGTTTGAATAAGAAAGGTCTGCATAAACTGTAGACGAAAGGAGCTCTAGAGATTTGCATACATGGTCCCTTTGAGTCTTTGTCTGAGAACTAATTTGCACATGTGTGGGACAAAATTTTTCAAGGAAAGAACAACTGGGAAACATTAGATTGAATTATTTACAGAGCTCACACAAGGTGAGAATATTTGCATTTCTACCAGTCAAAATGGAAAGTCCATGTAATAAACAGAGGAATTGATAAAGTTTTCTGAAGTTGTACACCTTAGTAGTGAGACAAAATTAGACCCAGATTAAAGTATGAAATAATGTGACTTAAAAGAAAGCTTCAAAGGAATAATAAAAATAATCCATAATACATGCTTAAAAATTAAAATCCAACACTGGATTTTAAAATAAAATCCAACACAAAATCTATAATATTCAATAATGAAAAATTGCCACACATGCAAAGCAATCCTCTATGGCAATCGAGATGATGGAATTATGCCCAAGAACCTTGAAACAGTTATAAATTTAAGGATACATTCAAAGATTTAAAAAATAATATGACTACCATGAAAAGACAGGCATGGGTACAAAGACACTGTCACAAACTTCTAGCAATGAACAATTTAATATTAGAAATTTTTAAATCACACCAAATGTGATTAACAGAAGGATACCCTCAAAACAGAAAAAAATCAGTGAAGTTCAAAGTGTAGCAATAGGAAATATTCAAAGTAAAGCACTGAGAAAAAGGACTGAATAAAAAAGGTACAGAACTTCAGGTAGCTATAGAGCAATAGTAATCTTTCTAATAAACATGCCGTTGAAGACCACAAAGCAGAGAAGTGAGTAGAAAAAAACAATGGTAAAAATACTCTCAAATCTGATGAAAGCTAAAACCACAGATCCAAGAATTCCACAAACCAAAGGAGAGTAAACATGAACACCACATCAATAGGCATAAGAGACTAATTGCTAAAAAATAAGTCCTTAAAAACTTCTTAAAAGCAACCAGGAAAAAAAGCCACGTTGCAAAAGGACAAAGATAAGAATGACGGAAGACCTCTCATTAGAAACTATGCAAGCCAGAAAATAATGGAGAGACATCTTCAAACAACTGGGGGGGGAAAGATTGTTAATCTAGAATTTTTAGAACAGTTAATATATCCTTAAAAAATGATAGCTATGTGAAGACATTCTCATTCAAAAGAGAGTTTTGAAAGGCTTCATCATCAGCAGGTCTGCACTACAAAAAAAAGGTACAGGATTTTTTAGGCAGAAGGAAGATGATATCACATGGAACATTTGATTGGCATAGTCAAAGAATGTCAAAATGTCAGTTTTGCCATTATTATCATCATCATGGTTTATAAATGTTCTTTATCCTCTCTCTTTAATCAAACTTTCAATAGACACACACAGTATCTTGAAGACAGAATTCACTATAGAGTCAAGTAACTCAATACAAATAAACCAGGTTTTTACTGATGTCTAATACTACTTTTTGCATCGGTAAATGATTTCTGAGAGTATTTCCTATAATATTATTTCTAGTAATTATGAAACCTGTTTTATGTGTTTCTTTATCTTCCAATCCCCTTAACTATCATAGGGACATTTTGATGATGGAGGAGATAACTAAAAATTCTACAACCAATAAACAATCTGTGATATATCCAGAAATCTAAAAGGTAAAACTATGATCACATATAACCATATGGATTATCCTCAAAAGCATAATGTTAAGTCAAAGAGGTCAAGAATAAAAGACTTCACAATGTATGATATATAATTTGCCTATAAAAAACCTCAAGCAACACTATAGGAAAAGAAAACTACATTAATCTTTGCATGTGGTGTTAGTACAGCTGATTAATGGCACAGAATAGAAAGTTCAAAATGAGACACATACATATTTTGTCAATTGATTTTCAACAAAGTTTCCGAGAAATTTCACTGAAGAAAACAAAATCTGTCTGCAAATGCTACTAAAACAATTTGATATACCTATAGAACAAATTGAATCTAGATCTTTATATTATATATAAAATTTAATAAGAAATGGATAATAATTCTAGAAAAACAAGAAAACAAAAATGGTTAAGTGTAACCCATAAGACCTTTCTTTTTAAAATTACTATAGGTTAAACAAAGATTTTTAGATATGACACAAAAAGCATGGACTATAAAATCAAACCTTGGATAATGTAGGAACTTACTAAAATTAAAACAATTTGCTCTTTGAAAGACATTGCTAGCAAAATATAAGTGCAAGCCACACTGTGAAAAAATATTTACAAGACATTTTTAATAAAGGGCTTATAGAATACATAAAGAACTCTTGTAACTCTATAACAAGCTGTCAAACCACATGATAAAAATATTGGGCAAAAGTTAAAAAATATATATATAAATGACAAACAGCCATATTTAAAAAGGCTCAGCATCCTTAGTCTTTAGATAGATGCAGATTAAAACCCTGAACACTGGCCACTACCTACTCATTTTTATGACTAAGTTCTGAAAGACTGACCACACCACGTGTTGTGAAGGATGTCAAGACCTTAGATCTCCCAGATACTGCTGCTGAAAATAAAAAATTTCACAATTACTTGAGGAAACAGTTTGTTTTTTTAAAACCATTAACTATACATTTACTATATGATCCAGAAACCCAATTTTTAGTATTTACTCTAGAGAAATTAGCACATATGTCTATACAGGGACTTATACTCAAATGTCCCTAGCAGCTTTACTCATGAATACCAAAAAGGGAAAATCATTGATGTTGACCAAGCAGGAAACTATATAAGCGCTTTGAACTATTTCATTTCAGTCACATAATACCTATAAAAGAGGCAGTTCATCATGAGAGGAAATGAAAATGTAGGAAAATTCAAGTAATCCACTCAAAGTCCTAGATGAAATTGTCAGGGGCATGATTCCTACTTGTCTCTGTTTATCCCTTAACTGTTGTATGATGCTGATACTAGCAGATAAATGCAGGTTTTTCTGCTAAGTGCTTTCCAAACGTTATCTTATTTAATCATCAGTAAAGTCTTCCAGGCATTAGCCATTAATGAATTGAGAAACTGGGCGGTGCCTGTAGCTCAATGGGTAGGGTGCTGGCCAAATACACCAAGGCTGTCAGGTTTGAACCCAGCCCGGGCCAGCTAAACAACAATGGCAACTGCAACAACAACAACAAAAAAAATAGCCAGACATTGTGGTGGGCAACTGTTGTCCCAGATACTTGGGAGGCAAGAGAATCGCTTAAGCCCAAGAGTTGGAGGTTACTGTGAGCTATGACACCATAGCACTCTACTGTGGGTAATGTAGTGAGACTCTGTCTCAAGTAAATTAATTAATTAATTAATAATAAAAAAAATAAATTGAGAAACTGAGATTTTGATAGTTAATTTAACCAATGTTTTATAGCTAGTAAATAGTGAAGAGATTTGATTTTCAAGTATTTAAATTCCAATATATGGGATCCAGAAACCTGTAACCTCACACACCGATTGCCTCTACTACAGTGTATACTCACTATGCTCACCAATTTTGTATATCAACTTGACTAGGCCACAGGGCACCCAGATATTTGGTCAACCATCATTCTGAGTGCATCTGTGAGAGTGTTTTTAACGAGATTAATGTTTGAATGGATAAACTGAGTAAAGCAGATTGCCCTCCTCAAGGCAGTGGACTTCATCTAAGCTGTTGAAGTCCTGGATAGAACAAAAATGCTGAATGAGAGAGTATTCTCTTTTTCCACCTGCCTGCCTTTGAGTTGGGATATTGGTCTTTTGCCTTAGGACTTGGACTTTAACTTAATACCATCAGTTTCCTGGTTTACAGGCCTTAGGACTCAGACTAGAAGGGTTCCATCAGCTCCTGGATATCAGCATGACAACTGCAGATCTGGGGACATCTCAGTCTCTGTAATCATATGAGCCAGTTTCTAGCAATAACTTCTTCTTTATATGCATAAAACTCTTTACACATATATACACACACATATATCTCTTATTTTTTGTCCACACATATATATCTTATTTTTTACATATGTATGTATATCCTATTGATTCTATTTCCATTTGTCTGGAAAATTCTAACTAATACCATCCTTGAGGATGAATTTCTCAACAAGAAAAGAACACTGTTATTGAAGCCCCTTTAGGTAACGCAGAGAAGACGTGAATGAATAACCCCTTCCTAAGGAATTGTGGAAGGTCCTCAGTGAATTTTGGTACAAATCATGATGTACTCACAGACCACGGAAGAAGATCTTGATGAGTTTCTGTTTTCCTGAACCATTTAACAAAGGGAAGAGAGTAATAGTAAAGAAAGCAAAGAAGTAAAAGAGATGGGATCAAATATTGAGGAAGCAGTTAGCTTGGAGATCTCACAAGAGAATAATTCTGAATTGACTGGATTTAGATCCTTTTGATCCTCCTGAGTCCACTTAAGAATTCATATCCCAAGTGTCATAAAAGCACTTTGATCCTCGAATGAGAACATGCATAAAGCAAGTTAAAGGTTGACACAAATCTTGTTCCGTGTCATTTTATTTGGGTACAGACTAAAGCAGACTATCTTCTGCCACTCTTTGGAATGCTAGACTCTCCAAAGGAAAATAATTCTCTTTGTTCTTTTTATAGACACCAATATATCTAATAATAGAAGTGAAAACCTTCTAAGAATTACAAATGTTGACATTTATTAAACTTTAAAGGAAAAGGAATAATATATAAGATGGAATTATTCCCATTTTTATAGAGACAATTGGCTTCCAACTAGCAATTTTGACATGATCAAAGATAGTCAGATTTTTTGCCTTCAGCCTTCAGCGTAGTACTATCAACCAGCTCTCTAACTATAGGCCCTGAAATTTTTGCTCTAAACATAAAGTTGTGTGTTTGCACATGGGTGTGTGTGTTTTAATAAGTTATCGATGGCAAAGAAATAGAGTTACATGTAACAAAGCACCAAGAGGGATTTAGTAGGTCTCATAAAATGCTGCATCCAGTCCTATGGCAAGCCTAATAATGTCAGAAAAAGGAGAGGCAATAAAGTCTTCCTTTAATTTATGATTGGCAAGGCATCTGCTAAGATGAGCCACATAAACCAGAGCGCACCTGGACGAGAATGTGTATGACTTCCCAAAGACTGCAGTGGAGAGAGGGCTAAAAAAAATCACTCCACACGACAGGGGATTTCACTTCTGTATTTAATTGAATTGAGAACTGTTGGTTGTATAAAAAGGCTTTTACACACTATTTAAAAGATTAAATAATTCTTTCTCTTACTATCTATCCTTTAAGCACACATTAATTTTTTTTAATTAAGTGAGCAACTTATTCGAATAAAGTGCATATGTTAGCACTTAATTCTCATTTAAAGTTGATTGTTCAAAGTATGTGCCTATTACAAAATAGAGCAAATCTGTTATTTATATACACATTGTTATTCTCCTCTGAAACCTGAGTTTATTCCAAACTAGTTTTGAATTTTTAGCAGTTTGATACCTCTTTAATAAATGCAGGAGAATGTAGGGAATGTGACTAATTTTATTCAACATTTGTGCATACCTGTGTGCTAATTGCATCCAAATTCCCTTAAAACTCTTAAAATATAGGAGTTTGGGATAGTAACATAGGCTGTAACTTTGAAAAATTGTTAAAAGATATATGGCTTTAATATTTAAACCAGTATTTGGGCTACAATTAGGAATATTTCCTTAAAGAATAAGACACTGCTTTATGCTTTGCTAAAATCTTTTTAAGTGTATCCACACTGTTGCTGTTTAGACATTTTTAAAAGGTGAAAATTTAAGGCCTATATAGTAAAGCTCAGTGCAAGACCCCCTAGTTGTCAGCTTGAACAGGAAAATTTGGGGAATGGCCTCTGACTCATTGCTGTGTCCTCATCCATGAGGACTCACTGTAAGTAAATCATAAAGAAGTAGCTATTAGTACACTGTGTAACATGCTTAGATCTTAGGTGATTTTACTACAAACTTATGCAGAGCAGAGATTCCAGAATATTCTTTTTACCTCCAAGTGAAAGCAATAAGGAAGACAACACATACTTCCCATTTACCCCTATTAAAATCTACAAGCAGATTTAAATTTTGATTCCTTATGTATCACAGCATTTTGCCTACCTATTTGCTTAGTCATACATTGATTGGCACAAGTTCCCCAAATATAAAGGTCTTGAAACGACTACCTCTCACAAGCAGAAGTACAATACCATAATTCATTGCTGGCTTCTTACCTCACCGACTTCGTTATCTCATGGCGGTCTTCCCTATTACAAAGGAGCCTTGAGAAATAGATAAAATAAAATAATTTGTCCTGCATTCAGTAGCCTCCAAGTTGTAAAAACATAATTCACAAGCAGTTATTCAATTTTAAATGCAATACATTTTTTCTTACTATTTCGTTAGCTTATAACTATGAACAACTGCATTTTTAATGAAATATTTTAGGCATACAGAAATCAATCCTTTCAAGGGAAACTGTTTCAGTTTTGTGATGGTAATTTGTTCAAGGAACTCTATACTCAGCTGTGATTTGAAATTACTGAGAAGAACTTAAAAGATAGATATATTCCTGGGAATGAACCCATGGAATGTGAGGCAAAAGGTGTGGAGTAGAACATTCTGTATATTTAATAATCTCCTTTGATATTTCTGTTGCCCAGACAGGTGCAGGAATTGGTGGAAACTGAGATTTTCCAAATCCCCCAACATTCTGTATATTTAATAAGCTCCTTTGATATTTCTGTTGCCCAGCCGGGTGCGGGAATTGGTGGAAACCGAGAAGTCTGATCTAACATGGAGGACTCCCATTTCCCCCCAGGTTCTGTGAATCTTACATTCACCAGCATTTTCCTTGGTCTGTGAAAGGGAATATTCCACACAAGTTTGTAGTTTTAGAAAGTGTCATGGGGCTTGGTGCCTGTAGCTCAGTGGGTAGTGAGCCAGCCATATACACCAGTGCTGGTGGGTTCAAACCCAGCTCAGGCCTGCCAAACAATAATAGCAACTACAACAACAACAACAAAAAATAGCCAGGTGTTGTGGCTGTGCCTATAGTCCCAGCTACTTGGGAGGCTGAGAAAAGAATCACTTAAGCCTAAGAGTTTGAAGTTGCTGTGAGCTGTGACGCCATTGCACTCTACCAAGGGTAACATAGTGAGACTCTGTCTCAAAAAAAAAGAAAAGAAAGAAAGTGTCACGGATTTTTTGGGTTAGGCCCTTGGTGGAATTTTTCTTAAGATTGATCTTTATAAAAACATTTTACTTAATGTGATTTTAATTATATGCTATATACATTCTCAATTGTTGTTGAGATATCTGTATTTTTATTAAGTTGGGCATCTACAAATCTGTCTTATTTTAAGCCTACAGTAATATGTAGAATCTAAAGTTACCCATACTAGACTTCTAGATACAATATGAGTGTACCCAAATATCCATGCACAAATACTGGCTGGCTGTAAAGTTATTTTGTGCAAAAGGCATGTAAGTTTTCTTACCTGGGCCTGCTTTATTATTGTAATTAGAAAATTCGCAATGAGTGTAATGATTTATAACAAAGTAAAATACCACATAGAAAAATAATACCTATTTTATTTCTAATATAATAGTATTTTTAAATTCATACTTTTCCCCCAGCCTCTCTAGTTTTAAAATGTTCCAACCTACAGAAATGTTGAAATAATGTAACACTGACTATCTTTTTCTGGACTTATAATTGTTAACCTACCCACTTCTCTCTGTTTGTTTATCTGTCTTACCATATACACTTTTTATTTTGGTCTGCTACACCAGAAGAAAGCCTTTTGTAAGCATGAAGACTCTCATCTCTAAATATTTTGGTGTATATCTCCTAAGGAAAAGACATTCTCCCCTATGGTGGCAATGCCATTATCATCCCTAAGAAAATAAGCCTTAATAAAATATCTTCAATCATAACTGTTATTTCACTTTCCTCTAATTATCATCAATCGTTTTTTTTAAAAATTATTGTAAATGTATAAATTATAGTTGTATGTATTTATGGGGTACATGGGGAAATTGTGATTTATTAATGCAATGTGGAACAATTAAATCAAGCTAATTAATATATCCTTTTAAATGAATACATCCTAATTAATTAATAATTAATATATCCATTAAATGGATAATTAAATCAAGCTAATTAATATATCCTCAAATACTTCTTACTTTTGTGATAAGAACATTTGAAATTTATTCACTTCGTAATTTTAAAATGTGCAATACATTATTATTATTATATTCACCACATTCTGCAATAGATCTCAAAAACAAATAAAAAATTTACTTCTGTCTAACTGAGGCTTTGAACTCTTCGACTATCACCTCCTTGCTCCTCCTACCCTCAGCATTTGCTAACCACCATTCCACTATCTGCTTCTATGGGTTCAATTGTTTTAGATTTCACATGTATGTAAAAAGCATTCAGTATTTGTCTTTACGTGTCTGGCTTACTTACTTAGCATAATATTCTACAATTCCATTCATATTGTCACAAATGACAGAATTTCTTTTTTAAGGCTGACTAGTATTTTATTATGGAGATATACTAGCCTTTTCTTTATCCATTTATTTACATATGGACACTTAGATTGATTCCATAACTTGGCTATTGTGCACAGAGCTGAATTGAACATGAAAGTGCAGACATCTCTTTGACATATTTGATTTCAAATATTTTGGGTAAATACCCAGAAATGGGTTTGCTAAATCATATGGTAATTCAATTTTTAGTTCCTTGAGAAACTGCCATACAGTTCTCTGTAATGACTACGCTAATTTACATTCCCACCTACAGCATAGGAGGGTTCCCATTTCACCCCCTCCTCATCAGCACTTGTTATTTTGGGGCTTTTGATAATAGCCATTCTAGCAGGTCTGAGGTAATATTCCATTTTGGTTTTAGTTAGCATTTCCCTAGTGATTAGCAATGTTGAGCGTTTTTCCATATCTCTGATGACTATTTGTACGTCTTCTTTTAAGAAATGTCCGTTCTGGTTCCTTGCCCAGTTTTCAATCAAATTATTTGTTTTCCTTCTGTAGAGTTCTTTCAGTTCTTCATATATTTTAAATAGTAACCCCTTAACAGATGTGTGATGTGCTGCATCTTCATTCTGTTGATGTTGCTTTTATTGTGTAGAGGGTTTTCATTTTGATGTAATCTCATTTACCTAGTTTTGTTTTTGTTGCCTGCACTTTGGGGATCAAATCTAAAAAATCATCACCCAGTAGTTTTTCACCTACGTTTTCTTTTTGTTGTTTTATAGTTTTAAGTCTTATGTTTAAGTCTTTCATCTAGTTTGAGTTGATTTTTGTATATCATATGAGATAAAAGCACATACTCTGAATGTTAGTATTTTGTCAAATATATGAATCGTAAATATTTTCTCCCAGTCTATAGTTCATATTTTCATCTTCTTAATCGGGTCGTTCATAAATGAAAAGATGTTAATTTTTATGGGGCAAATTTGCCAATTTTTCTTTTTATGGATCATATGTTGGGTTGGGTATCAACTTTAAGAGTTATTTTCTTCAGGATATATACCCAATAAAGGAATTAAAGGATCGTGTAGTATTTTTTTTTTAAATGAAGGTCATAGATAATTGTCTTCAGTAGAGTAGCTATCTTTCATAATATGATAAACTGTGTGCCAGGAATACTACTATAAATTTTCCTAAACATGTTTGTGGTATATCTGTGATGATATTTTGTAAATTAGTATGTTACCTGTTCTCTTTTATGCTATTGTGTCCTTTGATGTTTTCAAAGCTGGTTGAAACTGTATAATGTTGTGTTGTACTCCTAATTTGCAGCTTTTGAATGTCTGGGCCATTTAACTCAACATAGACTGCTGGGTTTCTTTTTTTTTTTGAGACTGAGTCTCATCGTGTCACCCTCGGTAGAGCGCTGTGGCATCCCAGCTCACGGCAACCTCAAACTCTTGGGCTTAAGCTATTTTCTTGTCTCAGCTTCCCAAGTAGATGGGACTACAGGCACCTGCCACAACACCTAGCTATTTTTTAGTTGTTGTTGTTTGGCAAGCCTGGGCTGGGTTTGAACCTACCAGCTCTGGTGTATGTGACTGACACCCTAGCTGCTAAGCTACAGGCACTGAGCCAGACCCCTGATTTTGAAAGGGGTAGTATACCCATGAAGCGCTTAGAAGCGTCATCATAACTGATTCACTGTAATCCATCCCATCTGCTTCATAAGTGTAGGTGCAAGACTTTTGCCATATGAATGGTTAGCACAAGTGACGGAAAGTATGTAAGGAAGATTTAAATGCATGAAGGAGATTCAGTAGAGAACGTTCAAGAGTTCAAGCAGAGTAGGAGAAGCCTGACTACAGTGGCTGTCAGTTTCTCATTTAAAGGATACAGTGAGGGGAAAACCCACCAAATAGAAGAAAAGACGTAATTTCTTAATAAAAGTAAATTCCTTATATTGAACAAATTCAATTTTATGAGAAAATGCATTACAAACTCTTTATTTTTTTTATCTATGGGCTTGTTGAAATGTTGGTATCTAACTAAAACCACGCTTAATGTCATAGATGACTTATGGCTACTACTGTAGGTTCTGAAGATGGTTTTGCTGTAGTAAATGGAGTATTAAGTGCTTTTCTTTTTATGAAAACACTGTATGGATGTTTAAAGATACTTCAGGGGTCTTGTTTTAGCTTTTTCAATTATTTAATGAAAATTTTCTAATTTTTATGCCAAATTTGATTTAATTTTGAAGCTACATTTAGTTTGATTCCTACAGTTGCTCTCTTCATTTTAGATACGAAGATTAATTAAATTTAAAGTACATTTCACTCACTATTTTGAGTGAAATGGAAGCAAGTGTTCTTGGAAGCAAGATGACTATTAAAAGGGGTACATTATTTGGGGATTATACTGAATTCTTTTATTTTCTAGTGTTCCTAAACCCAAAGGAAAGAAAACCAAAGATATGAAAAAAACTGTCAAAGTACCTGGTGAACCACAGACAGTGGTAGGTCAAAATCATTTCCCATCTCTTTAGTTGACCTTGCTTAAGTAATACAGGGTTTAACGCTATCAATGTGTATTCAGTGAACCCTTCCCTGTAGAACCTGCAGTGGTGTGGATCCATCAGCAGTTCTACTTGGTGGATGTTGAATTCATATATATAAACCACTACTGGTTTTTCTTTAAAGTAAAAAGAAGCACCATTGGGAATGGTAGACTGTACTAGAAGAACAGTTACTATGGTCTTCTCCATTACTTTGCAATCTGAAGCCTGGTGAGAAGAGTTACATGTGTTAAGTTCCGAAGATTGTGAAGCACAAACTCTCTGTCCATTCTAATCCATTGGATCCGTGCTATTCAAAGTCTCAGGTCCTTGGAGTTGACAGGACAGTTGAGTCTACAGACAGTTGAGTCTATTTTGGTAGCCGTTATTAAAATATCTTCATTTTGCTTTTGTTTGTGCTTAATCTTGACATTAAAACATAAAATGCTATTTTTAGATGATAATACTTTTATTTATGGATTTTCTCCCCTTCTCAGAGTGATGTCCTTATCAGCTGTACAACCTGCCATAGTGAATTTCCATCACGGAATAAACTTTTTGAACATCTGAAGGCCACAGGTCATGCAAGAGCACCTTCGTCATCATCTTTAAACAGTGTAACAAGTAGTCGAAGCAAGAAGGAAAAACGTAAAAACAGATAGAAATTCTGCCTACACATTTTCTTTTTTTTTTTACTATCTGGATTTTGAAACCAAAAAACTGAACTGAAATCATCCAAAAAGTTAAAATTTCAGTGATCTGCAATTTATTGCATTGTGGAAGATTATTTTTTACTTATAAAAGCATTGTTTTGTTTAATATATATTTTTTAAACATTTCATTAGTGATCGAATTCTACTTTTGCCATCTGAATTGACTTGAGTGTCTCAGAACAGGTAAATATTTTAAAGTGTGTATTCTTGATTGCTGCTGGTTCATGTGGACAGACTGTACAGGGAGAATTAAATTATTTTAACACATAAAAAAAATTTCTCTTTAGCATAAACGTTGCAAAGCACATACACATCATTTCTAATTCTGGATCATCTAACTTGATAAACTACAAGGACACTAGGCTGTCTGTTCTGTTGCCCACTCCCCTCAGAGTTTAAATGAAACTTGTGTAACTTGAAGTTAGGGAACAGGTATTCCATATCCAGCTGCGATTTGGCAGAGCCCTCCCATGCATTCCTTACTAAAGGCATAATCTCCCACTTAGAGTAGCAAGGCCGTTTTAGCAAGCAAGGAAGAATTCACACTTGAGTCTCGCTTCTAGGCCCAAAATGGAGTTTTCCCATCTCAGGGCCCTGTACCTCAAAGAACACATATGAGACTGAGTCACCATTCTGGGGTACAGGGGACTGTGCCCCTTCAGGCACCGGCCACATACACCAGGGCTGGCAGGTTCCAATCCAGGCCTGCTAAACAATGTCTACTGTAACAAATAAATAGTCCGGTGTTATGGCGGGCATCTGTACTCTCAGCTACATGGGAAGCTGAGGCAAAAGAATCGCTTAAGCCCTGGAGTTTGAGGTTGCTGTGAGCTGTGACCCCATGGAACTCTACCTAGGGCAACATAGTCAGAATCTGTCTCAAAAAAACAAATAAATAGAAGTAAGTTCATAATAAAATACATATTAAAAGTTTTAAATATACTAAATGAGGAAAATACCAGGAACAAACCCAAATGCCTATTGATATAGATACATTTTTATGGTAATGAAGCCCTTCCTGAGAATGACCTCTCAAGCAAGCTTCCTGAAGATTGTTTCAGCAAAATAAACGTTAAAACCCCTGTATATGAGGGAAAACAATTAACAAAACATGTTTGCAAAATATTTGTAACACATATAAATATATCAAATGAAAAAAGTATCTTAATTTGGGCTGCCTTTGGCACAAGGAGTAGGGTGCAGCCCCATATACTGTGGGTGGCAGGTTCAAGCCTGGCCTTGGCATAAACTTTAAAAAAATTAAAAATAAATAAATAAATAAATAAATAAACACACACACACACACACACACACACATATATATATATATATTAAATATATCTTAATTTTACAGGGAACTCTTGTGTGTTAGTAAGAAAATAATTCTAAAATTGGGTAAAGTACATTTTTCTACAATTGACCTCTGGCCCAGGGGAAAAACATTTAGTGTTCCTGATAATACAAGGAACTTAAGTTAAAAAGGGAATAAATTTTGTTTTCTATCCACAAAGTTTATAAGGATGCAATGTGATGATACTTACATTTTTATGTGCTCATGACCTTTTAAATTCCAACAAGTCACTCATAATAAAATATTTTTAGGAAGTAATTAGAAATTCATAACATTTGTCTTTCTTAGCTCTGCTTAAAATAACACTGTATTAAGAAGAACCTACATAACATATTTATAAATAAACTTGAATGCATACATGGGGTAGTACAATATGTGACAATTGAAGGTGGCATATATACAGGTGTCTGTTGACATGTGGAGGTGAACTTTTAAGATATACAGTGAGGAAAAAGTCAATTTGCTGATACATACACATGGACTACGGCAATGTGTGAGCTGAAAATATGTAAACAGTATGATAAAAACAGTTAGTATTAGAAATTGGTATAAGGCTAAGATTTTTCCTTTTTTCCCTGTGATTTCTGCAGTGAACATGTATAAGTTTTAGTAACAGCTTATTAGTGAAATGATCCTTTCCCAAGGATTATGGGCTATGAACCTTGCATAAGAAAAATAATTTCCCACTATTTATTAATTCATTTATTTGAATTAGTATCTTCTGCTAACTTGTAGTCTCTTCAAAATTAACCTTCTTACCTGTATCTGTGCATGTATACTTTGTTGTGTATACATTTTATTATGTACATATATTTTTCATCATATGTATTTATTATATATATACAAATGATTATAGATTAAACATTTTATTTGTGCCCTTAAGAAAATAAAATTGTCAAATATAAATGATTATTAATCTTGCAAAAGTGTTGCTTTACTTCATGAGGTTTTTTTTTCTTTTGATTGAACACCCTATCCATTCTTTCAATCCATTTATTCTCCAAACATAAGCTGGAATCCTCTTGTGTAGGAGACATATACTATTGCCTTTCAGGACCCTTCCAACCTAAACCATCATGTTTACCTGACCAGCCTGCGGAAGTTGAGAGGTTTACAATTGTTGTATTAGGACTTGATCTAACGTGAAGTTTTTACTCCCTCCTGTCAAACACAGATAAAAAGATTCCTTTACTTTTGAAGAAAATAAAAGTTAGCAGAAAAAGCATTCCTAAAGTTAAAAAATTATGTAAAAAGATATTTTAGTGACCTTTGAAATTTTACAACAGTCTTAATTACTAATACTAATCATTGGAAATATCTCATTTATA
Organism: Perodicticus potto; assembly: GCA_963574655.1. Classification (NCBI taxonomy): domain Eukaryota; kingdom Metazoa; phylum Chordata; class Mammalia; order Primates; family Lorisidae; genus Perodicticus; species Perodicticus potto. Next base: position 27,669 of record CAUYRH010106263.1, read on the forward strand.
TGTCGATCAATCTAAGCACTGAATAATGAGCCACACTTTCCATTTGAATCCTACATTTCCTTTGGTTTAAAGATTTTTGAAATCAAAGTGAGAATTAACTTTCTTTTGAAAATTCATTGTTATTTCAGCCTTCTTTTTCTCATAGTACTTTTAGAAACTAAAATTTCTTTAAATGTCAATCATATGAAAATAAAGGCTATAGACCTGTGTGTGCCAAACTCACTCACTGTAAGCCAATGTGGAGTGTGCCACGCCCCATTATCTTAAGTTCAATAACATAACTTTTTAAATGCTGCCAATTATAGTTATAATCATGAGTTACAAGTGGCATTCCTAAGTCAGAGACATTATAATGCAAAAAAAATGAACTTCTTAAAATCATTGAAATGCAGTTGTATTTCTAATCTTTAAAACATACCACAGAGTAGATATGGTTGTATTATTTTACTTAATCAAAATGTCATCTTTCTTAGCAGTCATAAGTAATAGTTATACTATCCAACAATTACTGAGCTGTTATTTTTGCCAGGAACTGTTCAAATGCTCAGCGTCACAATGGTATCCTGTGAGGTGCCCTTACTATTTTTATTTCCATTTTATTGATGAGAAAATTGAGGCACAGAAAAGCTAAGCCAAAGTGTGTCTCAAAGGGAAGTTGAACTGAATCCAAAGGCCAATGTCTTTGGATTCTAATAGGCTATTCTTTTGTTACATAGTGAGTGCTAATAAATATTGTTGTATCGTCACAAGAAAATTAAAGATTTGTTCTGAAAACAGGAATACATGCAACTTAATGCTTACAATTACATGAATAATTACATGCTTTAAGTTAGTGTACTACAATTTTTTTTAAAAAGTTATCTCAATTTCGTAGGAGTGCTTTGCATTTGGCTTGCGTAAGAGGCTATGCCAAGGTGTCCGCTATGTTGATTGACAACAACTGTGATCTGAACATCAGAGATGCTGAAGAGAGGACACCTCTGATGAAGGTATGTAATAGCCAAATTTCAGCTTGAGATGTATTTGATTTAAACTGATAGAATAAAAATGAATTTATCTTATTTGAATATAACTAATAAGTGAAATCTGTGAAAAGTTTATATTGCATTCCTAGAACTTACGATCTATTTCTTGGTCTAATACTGACAGGCCGTGCAATGTGAGAGACCACAATGCGTCACTCTCCTCCTGGAACGTGGCGCCGATCCCAATAGTGTTGATATCCACGGTAACTGCGCTCTCCACTATGCTGCCTACAGTGGCAACGTCGAGATTGCCACAAAACTCCTTGAACATGGAGCCGTTACAGAGATAATGAACAAGGTATAGATTAACTGACTTTATTTTGAAAATATTGGAAATGCATTTGTTTTAACATTGACATATGTAAGGGTTCAATTTTCCAAGTTTGGAAACTTAAGCATTCCCTAAAATAAAATATTTTGAAATAGCTAAATTGTCTAAGGTTTTTGTTTAAATATTGGTACTTTCAAAGAAGATTGAGGGAGTACAGCTTCTTTTATGCATTTATGGTAAATATTTGTGATAACACTGAATTTGTTGAAGGTTAAATTATTTCAAATTTTTTCCCATTCTGTTTTTTTTTTTAATTTTTGCAAAATAACACAGAAAAGCCAATTTATCCTAGGAATAGGCTTTATTTTAAAACTTTGAGAAAATAAACGTATTTTACAAGAAATGAAAATCTTGCTGTTGACAGGTTCCTTAAAAAATAATTTCTAGGAACATGATTTGCCTCACATAAGCAATGACTAAAGAGGAAAATGCAGGGCGGCGCCTGTGGCTCATTGAGTAGTGCGCTGGCCCCATATACCGAAGGTGGTGGGTTCAAACCCGGCCTCAGCCGAACTGCTGGGTGTATGGCAGGCGCCTGTGGTCCCGGCCACTCCGGAGGCAAGAGAATCACCTAGGCCCAGGAGGTGGAGGTTGCTGTGAGCTGTGTGACGCCATGGCACTCTACTGAGGGTGATAAAGTGAAATTCTGTCTCTACAAAAAAAAAAAAAAGAGGGAAAGGGGAAAGTTGAGTGATCAGAAATGCACAGGCCACTTTTAAAACTACATAACTGCAGGAAATACCAAAAAGAGGATTTTTTTGCATGTTTTTTGCCCAGATTTTTAACCAAAAACTCTTTATTTTGAGGAATAATAATTCTCAGTTTGAAAGAGTTATTGAGAGGTAGACTTGCCTAGGCATCAATTTTAGGAGAACTCTGAGAAAACTAGATTGATTATGAGTATGATGAAGTAAGAAAGAAGGAAGAACAAATAATTAACTGATTATCCTAATGTGGAAGAAGTAGCCACTTAGGTAAGAGTCTAAACTTTGCTCTCAAGACTAGAATGTCTTGATAGGAAGATGGGAGGGAAGGACCTTATAAGTAGCAAAAACATGTTGCATGTTGAGTTCACTAGTTCCTATTCTCCCCTTACCTAGAAATATTAAATGGAATTTCAGGGCTGCACCTGTGGCTCAAGGAGTAGGGCACCAGCCCCATATATTGGAGGTGGTGGGTTCAAACCCGGCCCCAGACAAAAACTGCAACAACAGCAAAAAGATAAAAAAAAAAAAAAAAAAAAAAAAAAAAGAGGCTCAAGGAATTTCAGTAATGACTCTGCCTTTTTTTTTTTTTTTTTTTTGTAGAGACAGAGTCTCACTCTATCGCCCTCCCTCTGTAGAGTGCAGTGGAGTCACAGCTCATAGCAACCTCCAACTCTTGGACTCAAGCGGTTCTTTTGCCTCAGCCTCCCGAGTAGCTGGGACTACAGGTGTCCCCCACAACGCCTGGCTACTTTTTTTTTTTTTTTTTTTGAGATGCAGTTTGGCCAGGGCAGGGTTTGAACCACCTCTTATTCTTTCTTCTTTTTCGCCAAATCCATGAGTGGTAACAGAAATTGTCCATGTAGGTAGCCAATGAGAGAAAGGTGGTTGTCTGTTGCATTAGTTCTCCCTCTAGAATTGTGCAACACAATGAACTGGGGAAATGTAAAAGAATAATTTACAAGTCTAGGCTCTGTCCTGAAGATTTTGATTTAGTAAATCTAATAAGGTCCAAGCACATACATTTAAAAATATTTCCTTGAAGGCAGGTACAGTGGCATGTGCTTATGGTCCAAGTTTTGGGTAAGGTGAGGTAGGAAGGATCACTCAATCCTAGGAGTTGACTTTTTTTGAGACAGAGCCTCACTACGTCCCCCTTCACAGAATGCTGTGGTGTCGCAGTTCACAGCAACCTCCAGCTCTTGGTCTTAAATGATTCTCTTGCCTCAGCCTCCCAAGTAGCTGCGACTACAGGAGCCTGCCACAATGCTTGTCTATTTTTTTGGTGTAGTTGTCATTGTTGTTTGGCAGGCCTGGGCTGGGTTTGAACCTGCCATCTCAGGTGTATATGGCTGTTTCCCTAGCTGCTGGCCTACAGGTGCCAAGCCAATCCCAGGAGTTCTTGACACTTTCTCTGAGTACTGAGAAGGAACAGTCTACTTTTTGTTTATTTTCTATATTATGTGTACAATTTAGGACCTTATATAAAGTTTTCCACTTATAAAAGTATATAATTTTGTCAAGTATTGTTTTGTTTTTGCTGTATTGCAGAAAGACACTACACCACTCTTCCTTGCTCTGAAGGAAACCAAGTCAGATGTGGCGGAACTTTTAATTAAGCATAAGGCAAATATACATCTAGTTGACGGATGTAGGAGGTACAGTAATTCATTCTTTTTTTAAAACCTGAGTGGTGTTGTAGAGTGGCAATAGTATCTCTCCTCAGAAATGTTAAACGAACAATAACATTACCTTATAATTATTGGTGTATAGTGAAAAATATCAACACAGATCTTCAGTTACACGGAAAAGCAGTTATTTTGACTGGGCAATATGAAGAACAGTGTGCAGAAGGATTTATCTTTTCTTTCAATATTGACTGATATTTGTTTGCAATTTAGGGTTTTGGTGATATGTTAGCGGATAGGCTTTAGTTAGTTTTATAAATGTGGACTTAAACTTGTATTTCACTTTATGAATTAATACAAATTTCTTCACTCTTTCATAGTATATTTCAACCTCTGTTGCTTATATAGTTTTCCTTTAGAATGTTCTGTTTCCCATAAATATGAGCTGGGATTCATTTTCTCTTTTGAATGACTCAGTAAGTGTTTGCTTTAAGTTGTTTTCTTTTAAGAATATTGATGTTAGATTATCCTTAAGTGACTATGAATTGCTATTAACAGATCCTGTGGCTTCATCAGCTTTGTTCCATTTTCACTTCTAGTGTAGTTTGTTGTTTTAGCTTTAATTGGCATGGGCAGAGGGAAGAAAGATTTAACTGGATAAACTTTTCCTTGAATAAATCAGCCATAGGTGGGTGATAAAGGGTGAACAGAGAGGCTTTAGATTCTCTGAAGCCTGGGTTGGATTCCTGGCTTTTCCGTTTGCTAGGTGTGATCTTAGGAACATAATTTATCACCAGATGTGTTTTATGATCTGAAAAGGAGCATAGCCTGCCAAGGCTTATGGTGTGTAAAGTCTTATATGCACACACATAGAGACATATACACACATACACACAGAAAGATATGTAGTTACATAGATATACACACACATCATTTAATACAGTGCCTAGCACATGACTATCAGCATCAATATCTGTAACTACTCTGATTAAAATTATTGCCATTATTACTAATGTTTTTTGAAGCCTGCAAGTAGCTCTTACTTATTTGACCTCTATCTGACTTTGAATTAAAATATATTCTATTTAGATAGTGAAGGAATGAAGAATTTTGCATCTAAATCTTGGACTATGTGAGATAAGTGATCTCAGGATAGTTTATTGACCATTAAAGCCCTATAAATTAGCAACTTGTACTGTGTTATACCGGTGTGTTAGGAGGCTTCCTTTTAGCATCAGTGGAAATTTGCTAAAACTAACATTTCAGTACCCAAGATGTTCATGTCTGTAAGAACATTCTGCACTGACAGGCAGGATATTGAATTGGTAAAGTATATCCAATTACTACTATAAATGACTTTTTTCAAGTTTGTAAGTGTGGGTTATCTTTCTTATTTTAGAACAGCTCTCATGCTTGCTGCACTTTGTAATTCGGAAAGCTTAGTGGATCTTCTTTTGGAGCAGAAGATAAATGTCTTTGCAGAAGATTTATTTGGCCGCACTGTAAACAATTTTTTTGTTCATGACTCTGAAAGGTAAGTGTAGACAATAAAAGACTAGTTAATGCTGGGAGGCACCTGTAGCACAGTGGGTAAGTTGCCAGCTATATGCACTGGGGATGATGGGGTCAAACCACGCCTGGGCCTGCTAAAACAACAATAACAATTGCAACAACAACAAAAAATATCTGGGCATTGTGGCAGGCACCTGTAGTCACAGCTACTCGGGAGGCTTAGGCAAGAGAATTGCTTAAGCCTAAGTGTGTGAGGTTGCTGTGAGCTGTGATGCCATAGCACTCTAACCAGGGTGACAAAGTAAGACTCTGTCTCAAACAAATAAACAAACAAAAAATGACTAGTTAATGCTAAATTGATGTGCAAAATAGTTATAACTATTGCAACTTGTACATCCTTTGAAATTTCATAGTTTGTTTCAGAAATTTTTAGAACAGCAATGAGATAGCTGGAAGAAAAGCAAAAGGACAGAGTAGTTGCAAGTAGCAATGAGTACAGGATTCTTAAGACTTTTAAGAACCCTAAAGGTTAAAGGATTTGTTTGTTTTATTTCAAGTATAGCCCCTACATAGTGTGAGATAAAGACAGTGTCTCAACTCTGCTTTTTCTGAGTGGTTATTTGGGTCTTGAAATGTCCACTTTAGTAGAAGCCGTTATACCAATCCCTTTTGTACTATTATGCTCTAGACCAAAGGTCCTCAAATTTTTTAAACAGGGGGCCAGTTCACTGTCCCTCAGGCCCTGGGAGGGCCAGATTATAGTTTAAAAAAAAAAAAACTATGAACAAATTCCTATGCACACTGGAGATATCTTATTTTGAAGTAAAAAAACAAAATAGGAACAAATACAATATTTAAAATGAAGAAGAAGTAAAGTTAAATCAAGCTCGTGACTCTTCTGATCACACCCGAGACTGAGAGGAGGAGGAGGAGTCAAGAGACAGAGAAAAGGAGGGGAGTCGGAGAGTGCAGCACACATTCCACACATGTGCACTGCGGGCCAGGATGAGTCAGCTGCTAAGCAGGATAGGCAGCAGAGACACCACCACCACCACCACCCCACCTCCCGCCTCCTCCCCCAAGCCCAGATAAATTTCCTCAGAGGGCCGCATTAGGCATGCGGGCCAAGTTTGAGGATCCCTGCTCTGTACCCTCCTCCTTGAAATTTTCAAGAACTGAAAGGGTTTTAAAGTGCAAGAAAGGCAATTCTCTTTTATAAGGCAAAAAGGGGAAAACGACTTTGTAATCATTCTGTTTCCCTTGATTGTGTTGCTGCATTGTTGCATGGTAACTGGTACTGCCCTCTGGTAATTATGGACCTTTGCTACTAGGAAGTCTTAGCTGATTCTAATGCCTCAGTCTCCATGGCCAACCACACTTAAACTTCAAAGTAACACTGCTTTCAGTTCACATACATATGCTTATATGCTTGGCCATTGTTTCCAAAAGCACCAGCATCCTGCTCTGGAAGCTAGCCTCCCACCTTTAGCCACACAAATACACAGTGAGCAAAGAGATCATTCTCCCATACCTATAGCCCACATTTTAGTTTAAACTTAGCCTAATCCTTTGTAAATTGTCCTTTAAAGTCCTTTTCTCTAGCAAATAGTAGTTGAGATTGTTCTAAACTGTCAGAGAGTTTCAAATAATGTTGCAGGAAAAGATAGGAGTTCCGTTTCTTCTTTGTTACCAGATCTATGCCCTGACACCTACGTTTAGCCTGTGCAGCACCTTTTCTTAGGCTGTGAATGATCCCATATCCTTCTCTAGTAGTGGACACCAACTTGGCCTTGGCCCTCAAATGATCTGTATTCCATAATTATGAAAATCTTTCAAGCTGCTTGGTTCTCTACCTCAAATGTAAAAGGTTTTCAAATTCTATGTCAAATTCTAAGAAGCTGCTGGATGTATACCTCTGAATAGGTTAGTTGGATTTCCTTGATAAATCAATACCAAAGCAAATAGACAACCTACACACTAAGAAAGGATATTTGCATATTTATATTAGATAAAAGGTTAATAAGTAGGATCTACAGAGAACTCAAATAAATAAACACAAAAAGAACCAAGAATCCTTTATACCACAGGACAAGAGAGATGAATAGAACCTTCTCTAAAGAAGATGGATGAATGGCTAACAAACATATGAAAAAATGCTCATCATCCCTAATTAGTAGAAAAATGCAAATCAAAACCACACTGAGATATTACCTAAGCCCAGTGAGAATAACCCACCTGATAAAGTCTCAAAACTTCAGATGCTGGCATGGATGTGCAGAGAAAGGAACACTTTTGCACTGCTGGTGGGACTGCAAACTGGTACAACCTTTTTGGAGGGATGTATGGAGAA
>CAUYRH010106264.1:0-16579 GCA_963574655.1 Perodicticus potto
GTAGTCCCGGCTACTTGGGAGGCGGAGGCAAGAGACTTGCTTGAGCTCAGGAATTGGAGGTTGCTGTGAGCTGTGATGCCACAGCACTCTATCCAGGGTGACAGCTTGAGGCTCTGTCTCAAAAAAAAAAAAAAAAAAAAAAAAGGATAGAGACCAGGTCTTGCTCTGGCTCAGGCTGGTTTCAAACTCCTGAACTCAAGGGATCATCTGGCCTTGGCCTCTCAGAATGCTAGGATTACAGGCATGAGCCAGGGCACTGGCCTGATTGTGAGTTTAAACAGAAAAAGACTGGATCATGGACCAGAAAAATAAAACATCACTTTTGTTCTATTAAGATAGGGAGCATTAGGCTTGGCGCCTGTGGCTCAATGGGCTAAGGCACCAGCCATGTACACCTGAGCTGGCGGGTTCGAATCCAGCCCGGGCCTGCCAAACAACAATGACGGCTGCAACCCAAAAATGGCCAGGTGTTGTGGGGGATGCTTGTAGTCCTAGCTACTTGGGAGGCGGAGGCAGGAGACTCGCTTGAGCCCAGGAATTGGAGATTGCTGTGAGCTGTGACACCACAGCCCTCTATCCAGGGTGACAGCTTGAGGCTCTGTTTCAAAAAAAAAAAAAAAAAGATAGGGAGCATTAGTGAGATAATTGATGAAATTTAAAGAAGGTGTACATATCAGATAATATGTCCTATTGATGTTAATTTCCTGGTTTATTTATTTATTTATTTATTTTTTGAGACAAACTCTCATGTCAACCTGGGTAGAGTGCCATGGTGTCAGAACTTACAGCAACCTCAAATTCTTGGGTTTAAGGGTTCCTCCTGCTGGCTTGGCGCCTGTGGCTCAAGTGGCTAAGGCGCCAGCCACATACACTTGAGCTGGTGGGTTTGAATCCAGCCCTATCCTGTCATCAACAATGATGGCTGCAACCAAAAAATAGCTGGGTGTTGTGCTGGGCGCCTGTAGTCCCAGCTACTTGAGAGGCGGAGGCAGGAGACTCACTGGAGCCCAGGAGTTGGAGGTTGCTGTAAGCTGTGATGCCACAGCACTCAACCCCGGGCGACACCTTGCGGCTCTGTCACAAAAAAAAAAAAAAAAAAAAAAAGAGTTCCTCCTGCTTCAGCTTCACTTCCCAAGTAGTGCCCACCACAATGCCTGGCTGGTTTTTCTATTTTTAGGAGAGACAGGGTCTTCCTCTTGCTCAGGCTGGCCTTGAACTGCCGAGTCCTGTCCTTCCAGACTGTTGGGTTTACAGGCATGAGCCTCTGAGACCGACCTTAATTTCCTGATTTTGATAATTCTTGGTTTTGTAAGAGAATATCAGTGCTCTTATAAAATACACACTGAAGTGTTTAGAGATAAGGGATTGTGTCTGCAACTTACTGTCAATGTATAAATGGAAGAAAACACCATAGTCATGGAATACAGTTCTCCTTAAATTCATTTATATATTCAATGCAGCCCCAATAAAAAATCTTAGCAAGTTTTCAAGACTGGGATAATGCTAAGAATAAAATAAATCTTGACTGGGTGAGGTGGGTCACACCTGTAATCCTAACACTCTGGGAGGCCAAGACCAGTAGATTGCCTCAGCTCACAGGTTCTGGACTAGCCTGAGCAAGACCGAGACCCTATCTCTAAAAATAGCCAAGTGTCGTGGTGGGCACCTGTAGTCCCAACTACTTGGGAGGCTGAGAAAAGAGAATCCCTTGAGCCCAGGAGTTTGATGATGCTGTGAGCTATGATGCTAGGGCACTCTATGAAGGGTGACAAAGTAAGATTCTGTCTCAAAAACAAACAAACAAAAAACAACAAATCTGGCTCTGTGCCTGTGGCTCAAGCGGCTAAGGCGCCAGCCACATACACCTGAGCTGGCGGGTTCAAATCCAGCTTGGGCCCGCCAAACAACAATGACGGCTGCAACCAAAAAATGGCCAGGCGTTGTGGCAGGTGCCTTTAGTCCCAGCTACTTGGGAGGCAGAGGCAGGAGAATCGCTTGAGCCCAGGAGTTGGAGGTTGCTGTGAGCTGTGATGCCACGGCACTCTACCAAGGGTGACAGCTTGAGGCTCTGTCTCAAAAAACAACAAGAACAACAAAAACAAAACCAACAAATCTTAGCAAGCTTTGTGTTTGCTTGTTTGGTGGGTTTTGACAAGCTGGTTAAAAATTTATATGGAAATGAAAAGGGCCAAAAATAGTTAAGACAATCTTGAAAAAGAAGAACAAAATAGAAGGATTTGCTGGAGTATCCACATCTTACAAACCTACATTTAAGGATAAATAGGCCAGTTGGACAGAATAGAGTGGTAGACAACAGATGTCCACACTAGCAGTTTATTTGTGACAAAGGTAACACTTTAGGGCAGTGGGGAAAGGTAAACTTTTCAATAAATAGTGCTGGTACAATTGGATATACTCATGAAAAAAAATGAAATCTGACCTTCCCTCATTTCATACTGAAAATTGCGTTCTAGGAAATTGCAGATCTAAATGTAAGAAGCTTCTGTGATAAAAATAATGGAGAAAACAGTCTTCATGATCATGATGAAGATTTCTTAAACAGGGTACAAAAAAGGACAGTAACCATGAAGGAAAAGATTTATAAATCTGACCAAACTAACATTAGTAATGTCTGGTCATCAAAGGCACTATTAAGAGAGTGAAAAGGCAAGCCAGAGGATCTATATTCAGAACATTTAAAGAGCTCTTTCAAGTCAGTGAGACAAATACAGGCAAGGTATTAGAAAAATGGGCGAGAGATTCAATTTGAACAGACTTTGCAAAGTGACTACTAATATCTGAAAAACCCTGCTCAAACTCATTAATAATCAAAGAAATTAAGAAAAATAACAATGAGGCCAGGTACAGTGAGTACAGTGGATCACATCTGTAGTTCTAGCACTTTGGGAGGCCAAGGCCAGAGGATCACTTGAGGTCAGGAGTTCAAGACCAGCCAATGCAGAGCAAGACCTTCCATCTCTAGAAAAAATTAGAAAAATTAGCCATGAGTGGTGGCATGTGCTGTAGTCTCAGCTACATGGGAGGCTGAGGCAGGAAGATTGCTGGAGCCTAGGAGTTTGAGGTTGCAGTGACCCATGATAACACCACTGCACTCTAGCCCAGGCAATAGAAGAAGATTCAGTTTCAAAATAAACAAATAAATGGTAATGAAATGTTCTACACCTATCTAACAGAATAACTAAAATTATAAAGACTGACAATATTAATTATGGACGAGGATGTGGAGCTAGTGGAACTCTCATATATCCGTGGTGATGATATATTAATAAGTTGGGAAGATCTCTTTGGAAAACTGTTTGGCAGTACCCAGTTGAACATACATATACCCTAAGACTCAACAGTTTCACTTCTAAATATATACGCTACAGAAATATGCATACATATAAACCAAAATACATATATATTCATATTATCATATTAGCCCCAAACTAGATCCAACCCCAAAATAAAATGGATAAATAAACTGTGGCATTTTCATACAATTAAACACTATTGGCAATAAAAAAGGGTGAAGTAATTATATTCAACCACATATATGAATTTCCTCAAAATAATGTTGAATAAGAGACAAAAGAACATACACTTCATGAGTCCATTTACAGGTGATACTAAACTTTTTTTTTTTTTTTAAGATACAGAGTCTCACTTTGTCGCCCTTGGTAGAGTGCTGTGACGTCAAGCTCTCAGCAACCTCCAGCTCCTGGGCTTAGGCGATTCTCTTGCCTCAGCCTCCCGAGTAGCTGGGACCACAGGCGCCCACTACGATGCCTGGCTATTTTGTTTTGTTGTTGCAGTTTGGCCGGGGCTGGGTTTGAACCTGCCACTCTTGGTATATGGGGCTGGCACCCTACGCACTGAACCACAGGCACCGCCCAAGACTAACCTTTTTATAGTTTTTACTTTTTAAATGAATTTTAACAAGTAGAAAAAATGAACAAATCTTAAATGTACAGAATTTTTACATATGGAAAATATCCATAATGACCATTATCTAGATCAAGATAGGGAATATTTCATCACTTCTGCAGGTATGTCTCCCTCCCGGATGATAGCTCCAAATATTAACTACTATTCTGACCTATTTTTTTTTTATCATGAACTTGTTTTTTCATAAATTGCTATTCTTCTTTTTTTGAGACAGAGACTCAAGCTGTCACCCTGGATAGAGTGCCGTGGCATCACAGCTCACAACAACCTCCAATTCCTGGGCTCAAGCGAGTCTCCTGCCTCCGCCTCCTAAGTAGCTGGGACTACAGGCGCCCGACACAACGCCCGGCCATTTTTTGGTTGCAGCTGTCATTGTTGTTTGGCGGGCCCTGGGCTGGATTCGAACCCGCCAGCTCAGGTGTACGTGGCTGGCGCCCTCGCCGGTTGAGCCACAGGCGCCGAGCCTATAAATTGCTATTCTTGACCTGAATGTTGAATACATAGATGTGGTCTCCCTTTTATTATTTATTGATCTGTACACTTAGGATTTGCATATTTTCTGTGTATGTTATACACCAATACAATTTTAAAAAATCCAATGATTTTATAACCTATTCCCCCATAATTCAGCACAGTGACTATTGAATTTTATTCAGGTTCATGTTAAGCACTAGCTTCTTCCATTTCTGCTACTAAAGGCATGTTTCATAATTTTATAACTATTCACATTTTATGAGTCTGCCTATTTAAGCTATCGAGTCATTAAAACGGGAAAGGGGTAATACTTTAAGAGTCATAAATCATTGTTTCTCTGTGGGGAGAGACACTGAAACTAGGGGTTGATTTTTTTCTCCCTTAGCTCCTAGTCTTCTGAAGAACAACCTGAAAGACACACCTGTGCAGGCACAGGTGGAGAAAGGGGTTTACAAAGGCATCTGGTTTGGACTCAGTGTCTATCTGAACACTATTGTCCAGTCATTACCCTTTATTTGTTTATTTATTTATTTATTTTTTGAGACAGAGACTCAAGCTTTCATCCTGGATAGAGTGCCGTGGCATCACAGCTCACAGCAATCTCCGATTCCTGGGCTCAAACAAGTCTCTAGCCTCCGCCTCCCAAGTCCCAGCCTGTAGCTGGGACTACAGGAGCCCGCCACAATGCCCGGCCATTTTTTGGTTGCAGCCATCATTGTTGTTTGGCGGGCCCAGGCTGGATTCGAACCCGCCAACTCAGGTGTATGTGGCTGGTGCCTTAGCCCGTTGAGCCACAGGCGCTGAGCCCAGTCATTGCCCTTTAAATTAAGTTATAGGCCAGGCCTGGTGGCTCACGCCTGTAATCCTAGCACTTTGGGAGGCCCACGTGGGTGGATTGCTTGAGCTCAGGAGTTCCATACCTACACCAGCTTGAGTAAGAGTAGGACCCGTCTCTGCTAAAAATAGAAAAACTAGTTGGGCATGGTGGTGCACGCCCAACTTACTCAGGATGCTGAGGCAGGAGGATTACTTGTGCCCAGGAGTTTGAATTTGCTATGAGTTATGATGCCATGGCACTCTACCCAGGGTGACAAGAGAGAGACTCTGTCTTAAAAAAAAAGACAAGTTAATGTTGGCCTATTGTGATGACTAATGTTAAAGGATATGATTTGTCTGAATTAGTTTCAATTTAATCAACATTTCATAAAGTTACCTCAAAATGAACTGATGACTCTAAGAAACAAATCCCTTTTAGGAAACAATTAGTTTGGACACTGTGTTTCTACTATTAAATGAACATCAACTAGAACTTGATGTTTGAAAAATTAGAAGCAGGCTGGTGTGGTGGCTCATGTCTGTAATCTTAGCACTCTCAGCAGCTGAGGTGGGTGGATTGCGTGAGCTCGGGACTTAGAGACCAGCCTGAGAAAGACCAAGGCCCTGTCTCTATTAAAAACAGAAAAATTAGCTGGGTGTTGTGGCGGGCACTTGTAGTACAAAGTATGGGAGGCTGAGGCAAGAGGATCACTTGAGCCCAGGAATTTGAGGTTGCCGTGAGCTCTGATGATGCCATGGTACTCTACCCAGGGTGACAGACTGAGACTGTCTCAGAAAAAAAAAAAAAAAAGAAAGAAAGAAAGAAAAATTAGAAGCAGTTAATTGCACTCAAATCATGACTCTCTCCTGAGGAAAGTACTTGCAGACTATAATTATTAGTAATACTTTGTAAAAGAAAAAGCAAGCATTGAAGAAATTAAGTGTTCTATGTAAAATTAGAGCCGGGAATGAGACTCAGTATTTCTAGTTCATGTTCTTATACTAACCTGTCTGACAATAGGCAACTTTTAGAATTAGGCTAAGAATAAAGGAAATGTCAAGACAATCTTAATAAATTAATATACAATGTTAATATGCAATTCTCTTTCACATAAATTTCTGAAGTCAGATATATAGCCCGGTGCAGCACTTTGGGAGGTTGAGGTAGGAGTATTGCCTGAGGCCAGCAGTTACTATCAGCCTAGGCAATATAGAGAGACCCCAGCTATACAGAAAATAAGAAAAATTAGCCAGGTATTGTGGTGAGTGCCTGTCTGGGAGTCTGAGGCAGGAGGATCACTTGAAGAGAGGAGTTTGAAGTTGCAGTGAGCTAGGCTGAGGCCATGGGACGCTAACCTGGGCAACAATGTCTCAAAAAAAAAAAAACCCAAAGATTTATTTTACCCATATTTGAAGTATGTTGTTTAACTTCTTTATTTAATTCTTTATTTTTTTTTATTGAGACAGAGTCTCACCTTTCCACCCTGGGTAGAGTGCTCTAGCATCATAGCTCACAGCAAGGTCAAACTCTTGGGCTCAAATTATCCTTTTGCCTCAGCCTCCCAAGTAGCTGGGACTACTTGTGGCACCCTCCAAAATGCCTGGTTATTTTTAGAGAAGGGGTCTCGCTTTTGCTCAGGCTGGTCTTGAACTCTTAAGCTTAGGCAGTCCACCCACGCCAGCCTCCCAGAGTGCTAGGATTACAGGCCTGGGCCACCGCACCCGGCCTTGTTGTTTCTTCTAAGTGTTTGGAGATTTTCCTGTTGTCTTTGTTACTGATTTCCAGTTCGATTTCATTGTGATCCAAGAACATACTTGGCATGTTTACATTTGTTGAAGTTTGTTTCACAGCCCAAGATAATGGTCAGTCTTGGTGAATATTTCTTGCATGCTTGACAAAAAAGCGTATCCTGCTGTTAGGTGTTCTACGTGAATTAGATTCTGTTGAGTGATTGAGTTGTATTCTGTGTCTTTGCTGATTTTCTGTTTAAGCAGTTACTGGGCATATTCATCATTGAAAATGGAGTGTTGAACTTCCCACTTGTAATTGTGTATTTGTCTGTTTCTCTTTTCAGCTCTCTCAGTGTTTGTGGCTCACATGTCTCATGTGCTTGGTGGATTCACATTTAAGATTATAGTGTCTTCCTAGTGGCTTTATCCTTTTATCATTGTGAAATGTCCCTCTTTAACTCTAGTTTTCTTTGCTCTGATGTTTACTTTATATGGTATAAATATAGGTCACTCATAGCTTGTAAAAATCCTTAAATCTTTATTTATGTCTGACAGATGATTTTCTGATGTAATAAGAGGCAGAACATAGGAGCATGAAAACTCAATCATCATACTTATAAACCATAAAAATATCCATGGCTTTGGCTCGGTGCCTGTGGCTCAACTGGCTAAGGCTCCAGCCACATACACCTGAGCTGTCAGGTTCGAATCCAGCCCGGGCCCGCCAAACAGCAATGACGGCTGCAACCAAAAAATGGCTGGGCGTTGTGGCGGGCGCCTGTAGTCCCAGGTACTTGGGAGGCAGTGGCAAGAGACTTGCTTGAGCCCAGGAATTGGAGGTTGCTGTGAGCTGTGATGCCACAGCACTCTACCCAGGGTGACAGCTTGAGGCTCTGCCTCAAAAACAAAAAAACAAAAAAACATGGCTTTTTAAAAATTAATGTTTGTGGCTCAGTGTGGTGGATTGTGCCTGTAATCCTAGCACTCCGGAAGGCCACTGAGGAAGGATTGCTTGAACTCAGGAGTTCAACACCAGCCTGAGCCAGAGCAAGACCCCATCTCTATTAAAAATAGAAAAATTAGCTGGGTGTGATGATGCACACCTATAGTCCCATCTACTTGGAAGGCTAAGGCAGGAGGATTGCTTTAGCAAAAGAGTTTGGAGTTGCAGTGAGCTGTGATTTTACTGTACTGTACCCAGGGTGACAGAATAAGACTCTGTCTCAAAACAAACAAAAAATATTAATGTTTTCATGGCATAAATTTTTCCATCCTTTTATTTTCACCAACCTTTGTCTTTGTATTTGAAGTGAGATATTTGTAGATAGCATGTTATTATATCATTTTTATAAAATCCACTCTGCTAATCTCTGTCTTTTAATTGGCATGTTTAGACTGTTAACATTTAAGGTAATTATTGGTAGGCCTGGTGCAGTGGCTCACCTCTGTAATCCTAGCACTCTGGGAGGCTGAGGCAGTTAGGAGTTTGAGACCAGCCTGAAGAAGAGTGAGATCCCATATCTATTAGAAATAGAAAATAATATCTAGGCCTTGTGCTGAGCTCTTGCACTCTCAGCTACTTGGGAGGCTAAGGCAAGAGGATAGCTTGAGCCCAAGAGTTTGAGGTTTTATGAGCTATGATGATGCCATGACACTCTACCCAGGGTGACAGAATGGGAGTCTGTCTCAAAAAAAGGAAAAAGTAATTTATTGGCTTGGCGCCCGTGGCTCAATGGGCTAAGGTGCCAGCCACGTACACCTGAGCTGGTGGGTTCGAATCCAGCCTGGGCCTGCCAATGACGGCTGCAACCAAAAAAATGGCCGGACGTTGTGGCGGGCGCCTGTAGTTCCAGCTACTTGGGAGGCGGAGGCAGGAGACTCGCTTGAGCCCAGGAATTGGAGGTTGCTGTGAGCTGTGATGCCAGGGCACTCTATCTAGGGTGACAGCTTGAGGCTCTGTCTCAAAAAAAAAAAAAAGTAATTTATTGATCTTTGAGCTATTTTCTATTTGTTTCCTCTTTTCTAATTCGTCTCTTTATTTGAACATTTTAAAGGATTTCTTCTGGTTATTTTTAATAGAGTTGTTGGGTACATTGCTTGGATAGTTAGAGTCTTGCTCTGTTGTGCAGGCTGGAGTGCAGTGGCACGATCATAGCTCACTGCAAACTTCAGGTCCTGGGCTCAAGTGGTCCTTCTACCTCACCCTTCAGAGTGGCTAGGAATACACGTGGCTTGTATGTATGTATGTATGTATTTAATGTTTTTGTTGAAACGAGGTTTTGCTACATTGCCTGGGCTGGGCTCAATCTTTTTGCATCAAGTGATCCTCCTGCCTTCGCCTCCTGAAGTATTGGAATCTCAATGAGCCACTGCACCTGCCTAAGGTATGTGCCAATGTATATGCATAACTTATCACAATCTAGTAGTTTTGATATTACTAGTCTTATCTTCTTCATGTATAATAGCAACTGACTACTAAAAACACAACTCTTCTTTTCTACTCTCAGATAGAAGATTTGAGCTCTCTCAAAAATGCTGTGTCACTGAAGCAATCCCACAATCTGAAGGTTTGTGTAGATTTTTTTTTTGGAGACAGAGTCTCACTCTGTGGCCCAGTGCTGAGGTGTCGTCATAGCTCACTGCTCCTCAAACTCCTGGGCTCAAATGATTCTCCTACCTCAGCCTTCTTAGTAGTTGGGATTACTGGCATACGCCACCACCACACCCAGCTAAGTTTTTCTCTTTTGAGTAGAGATGGCAGTCTCACTGTTAATTAGGATGGACTCAGACTCCTGGCTTCAAGCCATCTTCCTGCCTCAGCCTCCCAGAGTGCTGGGATTATAGGTGTGAGCCATTGTGCCCGGTCTAGCTTTTTGTAGATCTCAAAGAAGATACTTTCTGACTATTTTCAGAAACATACCCAATAGTTTTTCTCTTCCATATATTTCTTGCTTCTAATATTTTAACGGTTACTTATTTCACACAATCACTTGGAAGAAAAACATTTCTTGAGGCGTGGATCCAGGAATAGGGTAAGAGAGGCGTGCAGTTGGCTCTTATAATAAGCTATAGTATCTGATTTCCATCTGTCCCAGTTATCATTGCATATACCAATTTCAGCACATTTCCAGGAACAGAGCGAGAGTAGCATCTCTATAGCAGGCACCCTGTAGGAAAGGCAATACTTGAACTCACAAGGTGCATCAATTTGGTTGTTTCTTCATCAGATTCTCACAAATTAAACACTTTCTCTGTAAGCAACCATCGACCTGTCACTAAGCCCTGCTATTTTGGAATTGTTTTCTGTGAAGCACATTGTTAAGGCTTTCTTTTGTTCAGGTGCCTTTAAAACATGTAATAGCTACTGTTCCATCTTATTTGAGCACCTTTTTAAAGTAAGAGACAAGAGAGCTCGTGAATCTCTTAAATGTTCAATAGCAGCTGAAGAATGAGAGGGGCCCGCCATCATTTAACCCACAGCCACTAATTACCTTATTGAATGTATAACTAAAGGATGTGAACAAAACGTTACATGTTTGTGGTTCCTAAGTCATTCTTAGCCTTTACCATGTTTGTCCCGTGCATTGATAATTGCATGACCCCTAACTGATTTTTCTATTCTATTTTTGTTTCATCAATAAGATTTACTACCAAAACCCTCTCAGGCACCAAGGAAAGCGGAAGAGTGGGTTTATTTATTATTCTATACAGCTGTCAAACTTAATGCTGTCACATTTTCTCCACATATCCGAATGTCTACATAACACAACAGTGAAGGAACACATTCAGTAAGAGACTGTCATTTTGGTGCCCAGCAGATGAAATTCTGGAAAAGGTTTTCCAGTACTCTGTGTTCTCAGAGGAACTTTCTCCCTAGGGTGTGTAGCTTGGAAAATCTTAAAAGATTTCTTTGCTTCATCTGCGGACTATAATAGATGTTTGGTGAAATCAAAGTATGTTTTGGATACTTCATTTTTTCTAAAACTTTCTTTTTTTAAATGATATTTAAATTTTTTATTAGGTCTGAATTAAAGATAAGGTATGATAGATGTTTGGTACTTGACATAGGAGTGAAATTTTGAAGTAGCCAAAGTTGATATGATGTTGTAAGTTCATATTCACAAGAAGTAAAGAATGCCCAAGTAATTGATCTTTTCTTTTCTTCCTTTTTGAGATAGAATCTCATTCTGCTACCTTAGGGAGACTGCTGTGGCATCATCATAGCAACCTCAAACTCCTGAGCTCAAGCAATTCTCCCTCCTCAGCTTCCTGGAATGCTGGGATTAAAAGAGTGAGCTACCGGGCTCAGCCTAGTGTTCTTTTCTTAAAATTCTCATGGCTAGGCTCTGCGCTTATAGCTCAGTGGCTAGGGCACCAGGGCTGGAGGGTTTGAACCCAGCCCGGGCCTGCCAACCAACAATAATAACAACCACAACAAAAAAATAGTCCGGCGTTGTGGTGGGTTGCCTGTAGTCCCTGCTACTCGGGAGGCTGAGGCAAGAGAAATCACTTAAGCCCAAGAGTTTGGGATTGCTGTGAGCTGTGACGCCACAGTACTTTACCGAGGGCGACATAGTAAGACTCTATCTCAAAAAAAAAATTCTCCCGGCTGAAATGGAATTAAATATTTCAAACTTTAATTAGTTTTTACAGGTTATGTTGTGTTATGAATGCAGGCAAGTATACCACATACTTCTACAAATATTAGAATTATAGTATAGTGGAGTTTCTTTTATATTATTACTTAAAGTTTTATAAACATACTGGTTCAAAAAGACTATAAAGTACTTTTTTTTTCTTTGAGACAGAATCTCATTTTGTCATCTTTGTTAGAGTGGGGTGGCGTTATAACTCACAGCAACCTCAAACTCTTGGGCTCAAACGATTCTCTTGCCTCAGCCTCCCAACTAGCTAGGACTACAGGCGCCTGCCACATGCCCAGCTATTTCTTAGAAACAGGGTTTTGCTCTTGCTCAGGCTGGTCTTGAACTTGTGAGCTCAGGCAATCTACCCACCTAGGCCTCCTATGTGCTGGGGTTATAGTCCATGGTGCCTGGCCTCATAAAGTTCTTCATAAAGTTATCTGGCTACTACATTTTTCTAAATCTTCATATTAAGTGCCAATTTATTTTCCTATTGATTTTATTTAACAATTTATAAGTTTTAAATTGATTTTTTTGGGTGTGCCTATGGCTCAGTGAGTAGGGCGCTGGCCCCATATACTGAGGGTGGCAAGTTCGAACTCGACCCCTGCCAAACTGCAACAAAAAAATAGCTGGGCATTGTGGCAGGCACCTGTAGTCCCAGCTACTCAGGAGGCTAAGGCAAGAGAACTGCCTAAGCCCGAGAGCTGGAGGTTGCTGTGAGCTGTGACCCCATAGCACTCTACCAAGGGTGACAAAGTGAGACTCTGTCTCTAAAAAAATAAGATAAAATAAATTCATTCTTTTTTTTTTTTTTTTTGAGACAGAGTCTCACTTTGTCATCCTTGGTAGAGTGCCATAGCATCATATTTCACAGCAACCTCAAATTCTTTGGGCTCAACTGATCCTCTTGCCTCCACCTCCTAAGTAGCTGAGACAATAGGCACCTGCCTTAGAGATGGGGCCTCCTTGCTCAGGCTAGTCTTGAACTCCTGAGCTCAGGCAATCTGCTCACCTTGGCCTCCCAGAGTGCTGGGATTACAGGCGTGAGCCATGGCACCTGGCCACTTTTTTTTTTTTGAGATAAGGTCTTGCTCTGTTGCCCACGCTAGAGTGCAGTGGTGTCATCAGAACTCACAGCAACTTCAAACTCCTGAACTCAACTGATCCTCTTATCTCAGCCTCCCAAGTAGCTGAGACTACAGGCACACACTACCATACTAGGGTAATTTTTCTATTTTTTGTAGAGAGAGGGTCTATTATGTTGTTCAGACTAGGCTTGAACTTCTGGCTTCAAGCAATTCTCCCTCCTTGGCTAGGATTACAGGTGTGTGCCACTGAACCTGGCCTGTTGAATTGATTTTATATGTAAAATTGTTAGCCTCACAGTCATCATTGATTATTGCAGCATATTAGTCTTGCAATAACAAGTATACATTTATATTTCATCAACATTTATTGAAATTGCATTTAGAATGCTCACCCATTTTAGAAAACAAATATGCTAATACTGACAATCATGCCTTCTTTATATAATTGTTGGTATTAACATGATTATATAGGATGATGATCTAGCTTTCATAAGATCAGTGATTTTTCAGAGGTTCAGAGATATCAAAAATAATATTAAGGCGAACTCTTGGTCAAAGCCAAAGTCAACTGCCAGATTCTGGCTTAACTCATATATTTTAGGGTATGCCTGATATGTATTTGTTTATAACATAAGATGCCCTATTTTTTTTTTTTTGAGACAGACATTGCCCTCGGTAGAGTGCTGTGGCATCATAGCTCACAGCAAACTCCAACACCTGGGCTCATGTGATTCTCTGTTCTCAGCCTCCCAAATAGCTGGGACTATAGGTGCCCACCACAACCAAGAGGAGCCTGCCCTGCTATTTTTAGAGATGGGGTCTCTCTCTTGCTCAGGCTGGTCTCGATCTCCTGAGCTCAAGTGATCTGCCCATCTCGGCCCCCCAAAGTGCTAGGATTATAGGTGTGAGCCACTGAGCCTGGCATAACATGCCCTAATGCAGTATTATTTTATATATTTGGCTTCGTCTGTTTTCTTTTTTTTCCTTCAGTTTTTTTTTTTTTTTTGAGACAGAACTTCAAGCTGTCGCCCTGGGTAGAGTGCCGTGGCGTCATAGCTCTCCTGGCTCAAGTGATTCTCTTGCCTCAGTCTCCCAAGTAGCTGGGAATACAGGTGCCCACCACAACGCTGGGCTATTTTTTTTTGGGGTGGGGTTTAGTTGTCATTGTCGTTTGGCAGGTCTGGGCTGGACTCGAACGCTCCAGCTCTGGTGTATGTGGCTAGTGCCCTAGCTGCTTGAGCCACAGGTGCTAAGCCAATTTTTTTTTCTTTTTTTTTGAGACAGAGTCTCAAGCAATTGCCCTGGGTAGAATGCTGTGGCGTCACAGCTCACAGCAACTTCCAACTCTTGGGCTTAAGCAATTCTCTTGCCTCAGCCTTAGCAATTCTCTTGCCTCAGCCTCCCAAGTAGCTGGGACTTCAGGCACTCTCTACAACTTCCGGCTATTTTTTGGTTGTAGTTGTCGTTGTTGTTTGGCAGACCCGGGCTGGATTCAAACCCCCCAGCTCTGGTGTATGTGGCTGGTGCCCTAGCCGCTGAGTTACAGGCACCGAACCCCTCCAGTTATTTTTTATTTGGATATATTCATGGGGTACAAATTCAATTTTGTTACATTGATATATTGCATTGTGGTGAAGTCAGAGGCTGAGTCTGTTTTCTGTTGCGCATAGCAGAATACCTGAAATAAGGTTGTTTATAAAGAAAAGGAATTTATTCCTTACAGTTATGGAGACTGAGAAGTCCCAGGTTGAGGGGCCACATCTGGTGAGGGCCTTCTTTCTTTCTTCGGTCCTGAGATGGTTCAGGACATCGCATGGCAGGTGGGCTGAGTGTGCTAGCTCAGGTCTCTTCCTCTTCTTATGAAGGCATCAGTCTCACTGCTGTGATAACTGTGAGTTCATTAATCTATTAATCCATTAATCAATGAATGGCTTAACCTATTCATGAGATCAGAACCCTCAGACCTAATCATCTCTTTGGTTTTTTTTTTTTTTGAGGCAGTCTCACTCTATTGCCCTGGGGAGAGTGCTGTAGCAGCACAGCCCACCACAACCTCAAACTTTTGGGCTTGAGCAATCCTCCTGCCTCAGCCTCCCAACTAGCTGAGACTATAGGCGTGTGCCACTATACCCAGCTAGTTTTTCTATTTTTATTAGAGATAGGATCTCCCTCTTGCTCAGGCTGATCTCAAACCCCTGAGCTCAGAGTGCTAGGTTTACAGGTATGAGCCACCGCACCCAGCTCTAATCACCTCTTTAAAGCCCCATCTCTCAATATTGCCACATTGGAGATTACATTTCAAAATGAGTTTTGGAGAGAACAGATATTCAGACCACTGCAATATGTTGCAAAACATATATGAAAAATTTAAAAATTAAAGAGAAAGAAGGTGTTACATTTTCTAGTTGTATTCCAGTGACTTTCTTGTGTACACCTGGGGTGTGTGTACCCTTCTGTATAGATGGCTGAACAAACTTCAAACTCCTTAACTGGCATAACACAGCCCTTTAAGATCCATCACAGTTTTGACTGTCACCTCTCCCTGCCTGGAATCTTATAGTCCAACGATATTGAGTTGCCTGTGGTTTCCTTCACCTGGTGCTGTCTCTTGCCTCTGTGTCCTTGCTCAGGCTGTTCCCTGTGCCCAGCTCGCCATTTTCTTTCTGTGTCTAGCCAACTCCATTCATACACCCTTATGTCTCCTTTCAGATGTCACATTCTCCCAGAAGCTCCCTGACATTCCTTTTCTCCTCCTCTGAGGCTATGTTAGGTGCCCCTGCTCTTGACTCCCCCATTCCTAGTGCTTGCTTCTATTCTTATGCTTATTAATTGTGTTTTAATTGTCAAGGGACATGTTGGACTGATTTAGCTTATGTTTCTGCCACTCTGGAGGATTGTGGCTGAAAGAAAATTTAAGTTGCATTATAGAAAGGTAGAAAAAGTTGTATTTTCTGTACACTTGAGAGTTTTCAGACTGAGGTTTGGACTTACTACTCTTACTGACTGACCCTGGCTCTTGGTACAGAGAGTCACGTTTTACCCAAGGGTCAGGTTCAAAGGTGAATAATGGGAAGAGCACATTCATATCCATCAGGTAGAGTGCTAGGAAAGACATTGACAAACAAAACTGTTTGAGGAGAGTGTTTAACAGGAGACTCTGAGGGTATCTGCTTAGTGGTTTACCTCGTGGGGGTTTGTCACAGCAGGTCCTATTTCCACTCTTAGGCTTGCAGGGGCCCGGAGAGGCAGTGGTTATATACAGGAACCCAGAGTCCAAGGCACAGAAAGGTTAAAGAGAAACCAGGCAATCTGCTGTCTCTCTTCAACAGGGCATTTCAAACAGAAACAGGACTGCCTAACTTATGAGAGGCAAAAGGATGATTTATTAATTTTTAAAACTTTATTCAAATTAATATGAGGGTACAATATTTATAGGTTACAATGTTCTCACTTCCAGACTAAAGTTCCATTTGTAAAAGAGCCCCTCACCCAGGGGGGGTGTCTCACCCTCACAAAGTGCACATTAGGTGAGATCCCGCCTCATGCCCTCCCTCCTTCTGCCAAATGACCTCCCCCTCCCCCCTCCCGCTTCCCTCTACCCCTGAACTGGACTATAGTGTTTTATTGTTTTTAGGAACATGTGGTTATTTATATATTGATTTCATGTTAGTACGGTGTACACTGGATATTTATCTTTCCATTCTTGCGATACTTTACTAAGAAGAATGTATTTATTTTTTTTTTTTTTGAGACAGAGCCTCAAGCTGTCACCCTGGAGAGAGTGCCGTGACATCACAGCTCACAGCAACCTCCAATTCCTGGGCTCAAGCGAGTCTCTTGCCTCTGCCTCCCAAGTAGCTGGGACTACAGGCGCCC
>CAUYRH010106265.1:0-11423 GCA_963574655.1 Perodicticus potto
TATCGCCCTCCGTAGAGTGCTGTGGAGTCACAGCTCACAGCAATCTCCACCTCTTAGGCTTGAGCGATTCTCTTGCCTCAGCCTCCCAGGTAGCTGGGACTACAGGCGCCCGCCACAGCGCCCAGCTAATTTTTGATGCAGTTTGGCAGGGGTCGGGTTTGAACCCGCCACCCTTGGTATATGGGGCTGGCGCCCTACTCGCTGAGCCACAGACGCCGCCCCTAAAATAAAATCTTAAGGCTTCCCTCTCAGCAACTGACTGACTGGCCCCCCTCTTAGCCAAGAAGATTCCTAAAAGTGAGTTGCTAGCTGTGGGAAAGGAGATGAGACATGCCTCATCTTGTCCCCACCACTTCTTAGAGATATTCTCTGTGACTCACTAACAGACCTAAGGCTATGTACGACCTACCTGCAGGTCCTCAATGTACATAACGTGTCTGTCCAGTGCTTTGTCTCTAACTAACAGACCCTTTACCTTATGCATTCCTTTTCACTGACTCCTGGTCTTTTAGACGGAGCCTAACTCAGCCAATTGTTGCTAAAGAATCTTTAAACCCACCTATAACCTGTAAGCTCCTGCTTCCAGATGTCTCACTTTGGGGGGCCAAATCAACGTGTTAATTGATTACTTCACCTGTAATCCCTGTCCCCCTAAAATGTATAAAATCAAACTGTGACTTCGCTACTTGAGTCGATATGCTCAAGCCTTCTTTGGTGTTGCTCCAGGTCATGATCCTCAAATTTGCCTTAGAATAAACCTTCTGGCTCGGCGCCTGTGGCTCAAGCGGCTAAGGCACCAGCCACATACACCTGAGCTGGCAGGTTCGAATCCAGCCCAGGTCCGCCAAACAACAATAACGGCTGCAACCAAGAAATGGCTGGGCGTTGTGGTGGGGGCCTGTAGTCCCAGCTACTTGGGAGGCGGAGGCAGGAGAATCGCTTGAGCCCAGGAGCTGGAGGTTGCTGTGAGCTGTGATGCTACAGCACTCTACCCAGGGCAACAGCTTGAGGCTCTGTCTCAAAAAAAAAAAAAAAAAAAAGAACAAACCTTCTTAAATTATTTTATAGAGTATGCCTTCTTTTCTGTCTGTCCTACAGAGTAGTTTCACTGTCCTAAAAACCCTCTGTGCTGGCTCAGCGCCCATAGCTCAGTGATTAGGGCACTGGCCACATGCACTAGGGCTGGTGAGTTCGAACCTGGCCCAGGCCTGTTAAAGAACAATGACAAAAAAAAAAAATAGCTAGGTGTTGTGGTGGGCGCCTGTAGTCCCCGCTACTAGGGAGGCTGAGGCAAGAGAATCACTTAAGCCCAACAGTTAGAGGTTGCTGTGAGCTGTGATGCCACAGCACTCTACTGAGGGTGACATAGTGAGACTCTGTCTCAAAAACAAACAAACAAAAACCCTCTGTGTCCTGTCTGTTCACTCCACCCCGCACTCCGCCAAACCCTAGCAACCTCTCTGATCTTTTACTGTCTCCATAGTTTTGCTTTTTCCAGAATGTCCCACAGCTGGAATCACACTGTGTGTGGTCTTTTCAGACTTGTTTCTTTCATGCAGTGATATGCATTTAAGGTTCCTCTATGTCTCCTCATGACTTGAAAGCTCATTTTTTTTAACAGCTAAATAATAGTCCATGGTATAGATGTACCACAGTAACTGGGCATTCTTATAGCTTCCAAGTTTTAGCAGTTGTGAATAAAGCCACTACCTTTGGTTCAAACTATGAAAGGCAATACATGTAACCAAAAATGTTATACTCCTGTAATATTCTGAAATAGAAAATAAAATAAATTGGCTCAGCGCCTGTGGCTCAACGGGCTAAAGCGCCAGCCATGTACACCTGAGCTGGCGGCTTCGAATCCAGCCCGGCCCGCCAGACACAATGATGGCTGCAACCAAAGAATGGCTGGGCGTTGTGGCGGGCGCCTGTAGTCCCAGCTACTTGGGAGGCAGAGGCAGGAGACTCGCTTGAGCCCAGGAATTGGAGGTTGCTGTGAGCTGTGATGCCATGGCACTCTACCCGGGGTGACAGCTTGAGGCTCTGTCTCAAAAAAAAAAAAAATAAAATAAATAAAAATTTTTAAAAGTCCTGGCTCTGCGCCTGTGGCTCAAGCAGCTAGGGTGCCAGCTGCATACACCTGAGCTGGCACGTTCGAATCCAGCCCGGGCCCGCCAAACAACAATGATGGCAGCAACCAAAAAATAGCCAGGTGTTGTGGCGGGCACCTGTAGTCCTAGCTACATGGAAGGCAGAAGCAGAAGAAAGGCTTGAGCCTAGGAGTTGGAGGTTGCCGTGAGCTATGATGCCACCGCACTCTACCCAGGGGAACCGCTTGAGGCTCTGTCTCAAAAAAAAAATTAAAAAAATCCATGCCTAGGTTGTTGTGTGGACATAAGTTTCCTTGGGTAAATACTACTACATCACAGGGTAAGAGCATGTTTATGTTTTGTTGTTGTTTTGTTTTGTTTTTTGTTTTTAGACAGGGTCTCACTCTGTGGCCCAGGCTAGAGTAAGTGGTGCAATCATCACTCACTGCAGTCTCAAACAAACTGTTGGACTCAAGTGATCCTCCCCCCTCAGCCTTCTGAGTAGATGAGATTACAGGTGTGAGCCACCAGCCCAGGCCAGCAAGTTTAATTTAATTTAATTTTTTTTTGTAGAGACACAGTCTCACTTTATCGCTCTCAGTAGAGTGCCGTGGCGTCACACAGCTCACAGCAACGTCCTGCTCCTGGGCTTAGGCGATTCTCTTGCCTCAGCCTCCCAAGTAGCTGGGACTACAAGCGCCCACCACAACGCCCGGCTATTTTTGTTTTGCAGTTCGGCCGAAGCCAGGTTTGAACCTGCCACCTTCGGTATATGGGGCCAGCGCCCTACTTGATGAGCCACAGGTGCCACCCAGCAAGTTTAATTTTATAAGAAACTGACAATTGTCTTACAAAGTGGTGGTACCATTCCCCAGTTGTGAGAGTTCCTGTCGTTCTATAACCTTATCAGCATTTGATGTTGTCAATGCTTAGACTTTTGGCATTCTAATACATATGTAGTGGCATCTCATTGTTGTTTTAATCTGCAATTTCCTAATGACATATGATGTTGAGTATCTTTTCATTTGTTTGTTTGTCAGCTGTATATCTTCTTTGGCAGCATTCAGGTCTTTTGCCCACTTTTTCAATACAGTGGTTTATTTTCTCATTTGAAGTTTAAGAGTCAGGTATTATTATTATTTTTTTCTTTTTTTCTTTTCTTTTTTTTTTTTTTGTAGTTTTTGGCTGGGGCTGGGTTTGGACCCGCCACCTCCAGCATATGGCGCCCTACTCCTTTGAGCCACAGGGACCACTCTATTTTTTCTTTTTTTTTGAGACAGAGTCTCAAGCTGTTGCCCTGGGTAGAGTGCTGTGGCATCACAGCTCACAGCAACCTCCAACTCTTGGGCTCAAGCCATCCTCTTGCCACAGTTTTTCTATTTTTAGTAGAGAAGGGGTCTTGCTTTTGCTCTTGAACCCGTGAGCTTAAGCAATCCACCTGCCTCAGCCTCCCAGAGTGCTAGGATTGACCTGAGTCGGGTATTTTTGGATGGAGTCCTTTAATAGAGGTCTTTTACAAAGTTTTTTTTTTTTTTTTTTTTTTTTTTTTTTTTTTTTTTAAGAAAACAGGGTCTTGCTCTGTCATCTAGGCTGGAGTGCAGTAACATCATCACAGCTCACTGCAACTTCCAATTCCTGGGCTTGAGTGATACTCCTACCTCAGCCTCCCAAGTAGCTGGAATACAGGTGTGTACCACCATGCCTGGCTGGATAGTTCTTTATTTTGCTTTATTCTGTCTAGCCACAACTTCTATGTGTATCCTGGAGGAGATGTCTCTGTTACATGTATTCCCATAAGCTATACAAGTCTCCTTTTCAGGTGGGTTTTTTTTCCATAGTTTCCACGTTCTTTATTCTTTTTTTTTTTTTGACTGTCTCAAGCTGTCACCCTGGGTAGAGTGCTATGGTGTCACAGCTCACAGCAACCTCAAACTCTTGGACTTAAGCCATTCTCTTGTCTCAGCCTCCCAAGTAGCTGGGACTACAGGCGCCTGCCACAATGCCCGGCTATTTTTTGGTTGTAGTTGTCATTGTTGTTTGACAGGCCCGGGCTGGATTTGAACCCGCCAGCTCCGGTGTATGTGGCTGGTGCCCTAGCCACTGAGCTGCAAGGCGCCGAGCCTTTACTCTTATTCTTAATTATCTTTCAATGAGGGCAGGTCTACGAAGACTACTGTTTGCTGGAAAGTAGTGTTAATGAATTCCTGTTGAGTCTCTTTTTGTTTTGTTTTTTGTTTTTTGAGACAGAATCTTGCTCTGTCACCCCAGGTAGAGTGCAGTGGCATCATCATAGGTCTTCCAGTTTCTAGGCTTAAGTGATCTTCCTACCTCAGCTTCCCAGGAGCTGGGGCTATATGCATTAGCCGTCACACCCAGCTAATTTTTCTATGTTTAGTAAAGAGGGGGTCTCATTTTCTCAGGCTGGTCTCAATCTCCTGACCTCAAGCCTTGGCCTCCCACCTTTTCCTTGCAGTGAGCTGGAATTACAGGTGTTAGCCAATGTGCCTGGCCCTTGTTGAGTCTCTTGACTACTGACCCACCGTCCCTGTCACGAAGTAATGCAAACTCTCTACATTACGAGTTGGGTTAGTTCAACCATGTTAGGAAGCTGGTTGTATCTGCTAAGGCTAAACCTTCATCCTCTGATTCAGCAATTCCACTCCTGGGTATATGCCCAAGAGAGATGAGGGTTTATATCCATAAAAAGACATATGCGGCCAGGTGCAGTGGCTCATACCTGTAATCCTAGCACTGAGGAGGCTGTGGCAAGTGGATTGCCTGAGCTCACAGGTTCAAGACCAGCCTGAGCCAGAGTGAGACATCGTCTCTAAAAAATAGCCAGGTGTTGTGGTGGGCACCTGTAGTCCCAGCTACTTGAGAGGCTGAGGCAAGACGGCCTCTTGAGCCCAAGAGTTTGAGGTTGCTGTGAGCTATGACACCACAGCACTCTACTGAGGGCAACAAAGTGAGACTCTCTCAAACAAACAAAATGAAAACAGACATAGGCAAGATGGTTTATAGCAGGTTTGCTCTTGGTAGCCCCAGACTGGAAATAACCCAAATGTACATTTAAACCAAATGCTCGTGATAGAATGAATAATTCAACAGTGGAATGCATATAACAAAATTCTGCAGAACGATAAGAGTATAAGCTACCAATACATCCAACATCATGGAAATCCCTCAGTCATAATGTTAAGCAAATTAAGCCAGACACAAAAGAACAGACATAAACTCCACTCAGCTAGATTTCAAGAGCAAACAGAAATAAATCTTGTTGACAGAAGTTAGAGCAAAGATTATCTCGAGGGGGTGTAAGGTGGAAGGAAAAACAAGGGAACCTTCTATGTTGCATAGGTGTATCTATATATAAACATTCATCCTGTAAACAACAAAATTCTCTCTTCTGATCTAGACTGAACATTCAGCTGCAAGGGAGAAGGGAGAGCAAACTAAGTTTATGGAGAAATCTGGAAGAGTCTTAGTCCCCATGTAGTTGTCTCTGGTTTGGTTATTTCAACAATTTAAACAATATGTCAGACGTGGTTGTATCTAGCTTCTAAACACAAAGATTGCCTCAGTGTGAAATGTTTCCCTCTGTGTTCATCAAAGTAACTACTGCCCAAAGATGTCTACATCCTAATCTAAAGAATCTGTCAAAGGCAGGGCAACGTGGCTCATGCCTATAATCCTAGCACTCTGGCAGGCTGAACCAAGAAGATCACTTGAGCTCAGGAGTTCCGGACCAGACTGAGCAACAGTGAGACCTCATCTCTACGAAAAGTAGAAAAATTAGCTGGGCATTGTGGCTGGCACCCATAGTCCCAGCTACTTGGGAGGCTGAGGCAGGAGGATCACTTGAGCCCAGGAGTATGAGGTTGCTGTGAGGTAGGCTCAGAGCTACTACACCTTGACTTTAGCCCAGTGAGACTCATTTCAGACTCCTGGCATTCTAGTCTGGGCAACAGTGAGACTTTGTCTCAAAATACATACATACATACATACATGATCTGTTGAAATGTTCCTTTACATGACAAAAGGGACTTTGCAGATGGGATTAGGTTAAGAACCTTGAGATGGGAGATAATACTGGATTACCTGGCTGACCTCAGTGTCTTTGGAGGCAGGGGGATCAGAGGCAGAGACTGGAAGATGCTGTGCTGCTGACTCTGAAGGGGGAGTGAGGGGCACTGAGTCAAGGAATGTGGGTGGCCTCTAGATACTGGAAAAGGTGAGAGACAATCTCTCCTTTGGAGCTCCCAGGAAGGACCCCTCCCCACCACATCTTGACTTCAGCCCAAAAGTCCTGATACCCAGAACTCTGAGAAAATACATTTGTGTTGTCTTTATGCCACTGTTTGTGGTAATTTTTTATAGCACGAATACATAGGAAATTAATACACCTTCCAATTTAGGGAAGTTCCCCCAAGCATGGGGGAAGGTGAGCCTGGGCTATGGAAGAAACTTTATTAGCTGCAAGTGTCTAATTTGTAATGCACACCCGCCCCCCAATTCTCTCCCATCTGGCAGCCCTCAATGCAGGAGAGTCCCCACCTTGCCAGGGTCTGAAAGGCCAGGTGAGGAGGTGTTTGACCTTGTGGACTGGGCAGTGGGGACAGGGGCTTTGGGCAGGCAGGCAGCATCTGTCTCCCATGCCAATCAGCCCTCTCCCAGCAGATCCATGCTAGTCGATGCAAAATTAATTAGAGTAATCAACTCAGCCACGCCACGGAGAGCATACTCACAGGGGTAGGTCACTAATTGGTAGGAGCTGCCAGTATGTCCTATGTCTTTAAGGTATTAACACTTATCCTGCCCTCCAGTAGATTGATTACCCTTTTCCATCTTCCACCCCATCCCCTGCTCCTGGATCCCTGGGTCTGCTCTTGCCGGGGAGGAGGTGCGCAAGCTGATGTGGGAGGAGCAGCAGAGCAGACTCCAGACTCCCAGGTGTCCCTATCCCAGGGTGAGCCTGTAGGAGGGGACTAAGACCCAGGAGGCTACCTGCAATCCTGCGAGGGCAGCACCTATGAGCCAAGTGAGCCTTAGAAGAGATGGCATACAGCTCCACTGAGTGTAAGACTCATGGGAGCAATTGTCCACTCAGAGATAAGGTCTCACCATATCTCTTTACCCATCCATGTGTATGGTCATCTGTCAGCCCAGTCATTATTCATCTGTGCATCCATTGTTCTATTCACACATTGCATCCATTCATCCACCCACCTTCCATCCATCTACCAATCCATCCATCCATTCATCCATCTACCTACCTATCCATCCATCACCCACCCATCTACTTACAGGGAGGAAGTGTGCAGGCTAGTGTGGGAGGGAGCAGCAGAGCGGACTCTGGGCTCTCCCCATCCATTCACTCATCCACCCTTCCATCCATTCATCCACCCACCTTCCATCCATCCATTCCTCCATCCATATCGTCACCATCCATCCCACCATGCAGTCACTCATTTACCCAATCATCCTTCTACACCCATTCATCTACTGACCGAGTCATCCACCCACCCATTTTTCATGCACCAACTATCTATCCATCCATACACTCATCCACATACACACCCATCCATCCATCCACCACCTGTCACCCATCTGTTCATCTATACAATTATCATACATCCATCTCTCCACTCACCCATCCACCCATGCTTCCACCCACCCATCCACCCATCCATTCACATATCCATCAATTCATCCATTCACCTACCCACTCATTATCCATCAACCCACTCATCCACCTACTATCCATCCACTCACCCATCTACCTACATATCCATCTATTCACCCACCTATCACCCATATCTTCATCCATCCATCCATCCATCCACTCATCTGCTATGGTTTGGATATGGTTTGTTTGGTCTCACCATATGTCTGTTTTCTCATCGTCCAGTAAACACAGTGTATGCAGGGGTGATTCACACATGCTCTGCCTCCCCAGGATGGTGACTGGGAAGAGACCTCTGCCTGGTGAATAGACAGGCTTCAGAGTCCTGGAGACAGGACTAAAGGCAGCAAGCCATACCTCCTAATGGGCAGAATTGAGGCAGAGGGAGATAAAGTGGAAATTTCAGCCAGAAAAGTGGTCTTCAGCCCTGGAAATGATGCCACCAGCAATGATTTTTAAATCGCAAGTTATGTTTATTTTATCGTATGTACTGGTAAAAAATTTTTTCAGCTATAGCAAACAGAACACAATAGAGAGGGCAGTGCCTGTGGCTCAAAGGAGTAGGGCGCCAGCCCCATATACTGGAGGTGGCGGGTTCAAACTCAGCCCCAGCCAAAAACTGCAAAAAAAAAAAAAGAACACAACACAGAGATCCCAGTTTTGTCTTTCTCCCTAGGGACACATGTTACCAGGGTCTTGCATAGGTTGAGTTTGTTCAAGACTGTTCATCTAAATTTTTTTTTTTTTGAGACAGAGTCTTGGTCTTTTGCCCAGACTAGAGCGCAGTGATGTCATCATAGCTCACGGCAACCTCAAACTCCTGGGCTCCAGTGATTCTCCAGCTTCTGCCTTCCAAGTAGCTGGGACCATAAGTGCCCACTACCACACCTGGCTTAGCTTTCTTTCTTTCTTTCTTTCTTGCTTTCTGTCTTTCTTTCTTTCTTTCTTTCTTTCTTTCTTTCTTTCTTTCTTTCTTTCTTTCTTTTTTTTTTTTTTGTAGAGGTGGGGTCTCGCTCTTGCTCAGGCTGCTCTCAACCTCCTGAGCTCAAGCAATGTTCTGGACTCAGCCTCCCAAAGTGCTAGGACAACAGGTGTAAGCCACCACACCCAGCCTTTGCATCTATTTACTCCTCTTTTGACCTTGTGGTTTTCACTTGTAACCACCTTGTGGTTACATCTTGGTGTTCAGTCCACATGGACACTATCAGATCGGCCTTGTTCTTTTAGCCACAGAGTACAGAGTATTCCCTCATCTTCATAGATGAGAATGTCATTTATCAGTCCCCCTTTTGGGTGAGCATTTAGTTTGCTTCTGGTTTCTCATGGCCACAGACTTTGTTGCAATGGGCAAAAACCACAATGAGGAAATTCCCACAAGAGGAAACACAAACAATCATATAAAAAATTCAACTTCATCCATTAGAACCATAACAGACCAGTGTGACTTTTTCAACATATGATAGTAACAGCCAACAGAACAGGATGTTAAAACTTGTCAAACTATTAGAGTAAAATCTATGCATTTCACAGTATATAAATTTTACTTTTTAACTTTTAAAATTTAATTTTAAAAAACCCTGTATTGTGGTAAATTCCATAGAACACAAAATTTACCATCATAACTATTTTATTTATTCATTCATTCATTCATTTTTGGAGACAGAGTCTCACTCTGTTGCCCTGGGTAGAGTGCCATGGCATCATCATAGCTCACAGCAACCTCAGTCTCTTAGGTTTAAGTGATCCTCCTGCCTCAGCCTCCCGAGTAGATGGGAGTACAGGCGCCCACCACAACTTGTACCTGCCTATTTTTTCTATTTGTAGTAGTGATAAGGTCTTGCTCTTGCTCAGGCTGGTCTCAAACTCATGAGCTCAAGCAAACCATCTGTCTCAGCCTCTCAGAGTGTTAGGATTATAGACATGACTACCTAGGCCAGGTAGTCATAACCCTTTTTATATGTGCAATTGGTGGCATTGAATACCTTCACATTATTGTGCAACCATCACTACCCTCCATCTCCAGAACTCTCTCACCCTCCCAAACTGGAACTCAGTCCCCATGAAACACCAGCTCCTCATCCTCCTGCCCAGCTTCTGGCCCCCCATTTTACTTTTTGTATCTGTGACTCTGATGACTCCAGGGACCTCCCATGAGTGGAATCACAGAGGATTTGTCCTTGGTTCATCCATATTGAGCCTGTGTCAGAATTTCCTTCCTTTTTAAGACCGAAACACATTCTATTGTGTATATATACTACATTTTGTTTGTTCATTCATCCATGGATGTACATTTGTGTTGTTGCCACCTTTTGGCTATCGTGAATAATCCTGCCATGAACGTTTATGTGTATGTATTTGTTTGAACACTTCAATTGTTTTGGGTACATACCTAGAAGTGGGATTGCTGGATCTTGATTTTTTTTTAAGTTAAAAAAAATTAACAACTCCTGTTATTGGTAGAGATGACAGCAAAGGAACACACTGACATATAAGTGGAGGATATGTATTTTGGAAAGGTGTTTCAGAGGTGGGTGGGGTTTTTTTGTTTTTGTTTTGAGACAGAGTCTCAGTCAGTTGGTATCACAGCTCACAGCAACCTCAAACTTTTAGGCTCAAGTGATTTTCTTGCCTCAGACTCCCAAGTAGCTGGGACTACAGGCACCCACTACAATGCCCACCTAATTTTTCTGTTTTTAGTAGGACAGGGTCTTGCTTTGCTCAGGCTTGTCTCCAACTCCCGACCTCAGGCAATCCACCCACCTTGGCCTCCTAGAGGGCTAGGATTACAGGCGTGAGCCACTGTGCCCAGCCCAGAGGTGGTTTGATAAAACTCACCATAAGCAGGAGGTGCCTGTGGCTCAAGGGAGTAGGGTGCCGGCCCCATATGCCGGAGGTGGCCGGTTCAAACCCAGACCCCGCCAAAAACTGTAAATAAATAAATAGATAAATAAAATAAAAACTCATTATAAGCATTAAATATTATAAGGAGTTTGTCCTGAAGAAAAACTCTGATGTGTTCATAGGAATTCATCCCTGTCCAAGGATGCCTAGGGCTGTGATGTTTCTAATAGAAAGAAATGGAAACCGGCTCGGCGCCTGTGGCTCAACGGGCTAAGGCGCCAGCCATGTACACCTGAGCTGGTGGGTTCGAATCCAGCCCGGGCCCGCCAAACAACGACGGCTGCAACCAAAAAATAGCCGGGTGTTGTGGCGGGCGCCTGTAGTCCCAGGTACTCGGGAGGCGGAGGCAGGAGACTCGCTTGAGCCCAGGAATTGGAGGTTGCTGTGAGCTGTGATGCCACAGGGTGACAGCTTGAGGCTCTGTCTCAAAAAAAAAAAAAAAAAAAAAAATTAAAAAAAAGAAAAGAAAGAAATGGAAACCATCTAAGTGTCCAACAGAAAGGAATTTGTTAAATGATATGTCTGTGTCCCAATATTTTTTTTTTTTTTTTGAGACAGAGTCTCACTATATCACCCTCGGTAGAGTGCCATGGTGTCACAGCTCACAGCAACCTCAAACTCTAGGGCTTAAGCAATTCTCTTGCCTCAGCTTCCTAAGTAGCTGAGACTACAGACACCTGCCACGACACCCGGCTATTTTTTGTTACAGTTGTCATTGTTGTTTAGCTGGCCTGGGCCGGGTTCCAACC
>CAUYRH010106267.1:0-34374 GCA_963574655.1 Perodicticus potto
AAACTATGGCCCGCGGGCCACATGAGTTGGTGTGAATTGTATTTGCCCCCGTTTTGTTTTCTACTTCAAAATAAGATATGTGCAGTGTGCATAGGAATTTGTTCATAGTTTTTTTTTTTTAAACTATAGTCCAGCCCTCCAGTGGTCTGAGGGATGGTGAATTGGCCCCCTATTTAAAAAGTTTGAGGACGCCTGATTTAGAGAAACAGAAATGAAGTTTTACTTGCCTTAGTGGAAGAGGTGAAGAAACAGGCTGACTGAGAATCAGATTATCATGTGGTGATAACTGGAAGAAGATTTAAAATAAAGTATTTGAAACAGAAACATCACTTTGTTAAAAAATGTTTTTTTCTTTTAAAAAAATAATATAGAATAATGACGATGCCAGTGAAGTTTCATTATATCTACTTACCAATAAGGGAAAAGTCAATATCACTTAATAGGATCCTGAGAAGTACATCTTAACCCTTCCAACCACTAACTCTTCTTACTATGAGTCCTATATCTCTTGTTTTCTGTCCTCCACTGTTTCCCTGATGCCATCTTAACAAATACCATGAAACTGGAGTCAGCAAACCTACAGGCTACAGGGCGAATCCACAGGCTGCCTGTTTTTGCAAATAAAGTTTTATTGAAATATAGCCATGCTCATTCCTTTTTTTTTTTTTTTTAAGAGACAGAGTCTCAAGTTGTCACCCTTGGTAGAGTGCCATGGCATCACAGTTCACAGCAACCTCCAACTCCTGGGCTTAGGCAATTCTCTTGCCTCAGCTTCCTGAGTAGCTGGGACTACAGGCGCCTGCCACAACGCCTGGCTATTTTTTGTTGCAGTTTGGCCGGGGCCAGTTTTGAACCCATCACCCTTGGTATATGGGGCCAGTGCCCTACCCACTGAGTCACAGGTGCTGCCCTAGCCATGCTGATTCTTTACATATTATGTAGCTGCTCTTGTGCTGTAACAGCACAGCTGAGTAGCTGCAACAGAGATCAAATGATCTGCAAAGACTAAAATATTTAGTGTATGGTCCATAACAGAAAAAGTTTGCAAAATTCTACTATAAAACAAATCTTTCATATGTATTCAATGAGTGTACTATATGTATATTCTGTCACTAAAAACAAGGAAATAAGACAGAATGACATGTGAATATTCAGACTGATTATAAAGCTCATCAAAATATTTTTCTAGATATTTTATTGGTATCAATATAATGCAATAATTTTATCTACATTTTCAAATTCATAACACACACAACTTTTCCTTACATCTATTCTAATACATTTAACATAGTAAAGAATTGTCAAAGGCACAAACTTTCAAACACCTATAACAAATTTAGGGAGAAAAGTCCCTTTCTGTGTGTTTAAAATACCTACTTCTTTAACTCTTCAATCCTTTCTCTAAGGGAAAAACATTAGATGTCTGGGAGGGAGTTAATAAAATATTAAGGACCCAAACTTCATGAAATAGTATTTGGTTCTCCTTAGATCTCATTCAACTGCCCCACCCACACCCCATCCACTCCACCCCACCCACCCCCATTCAAAATTGTTATTCTTATGTTACATTTTGACAGAGCCAATAATTATTCATGGGTCCCTCATACCAGCCTTACCTGAACTAAAATCCTTGGTCTCTGAGGAGATGGAAAAGGAACTTTATGCATAAAATGAGAAATATGCCTTGAAAACAAACAAAAACCCAAGTGATTCCAAAGTGAATACACATGCTATTTGGCCAATATGTCATCACAAGTCCAAGTTGAGTCAAAAGCCCTATGTACCTATAATTTTGAAATCCCTAATATTAACAAGTAAACAAGCAATCAAAAATCATTTTTCCCACTTAAGTTAGTTCTGCCTAAATCCAGTAACTTTTCATATAAATAGTTCACATTCAACACTGTTATCCCAACATGTCTCAAAAAGTTATTTTAATTTTAATTTTTATTTATTTTATTTGTTAAGTAGATAACATAAAACCTATCAGTGATGTTACATCACCAAAGAAGCTAATTCTCACATTTAGATTTTTTTTGTCAGTTATTCATATTTTGGAAGTAAAACAACCATTTAAGGTGCTCCAGAAATTGGAAGAGTTTAATTGCTTCTAAAAGATGAACAATGGCTTGTCGCCCATTGCTCAGTGGTTAGGGTTCAAACCCGGCCCAGGCCTGCTTAACAACTGCCAACAGAAAAATAGCTGGGCGTTGTGGCAGGTGGCTGTAATCCCAGCTACTTGGGAGGTTGAGGCAAGAGAATTGCTTAATTCTAAGAGTTTGAGGTGGCTGTGAGCTATGACATCACGGCACTCCACCAAAGGCAACATAGTGAAACTCTGTCTCAAAAAAATGCTGTGCTGATCGTCTGTTCTGATTTGGAAAAATAAAAATAAAAAAGATGAACAATATATTTGCTATTAACAATAGATTAAAAAGTCTATTACTAGGCTGGGTGCTGTGGCTCATGCCTATAATCCCAGCACTTTGAGATGCCAAGGCAGTAGGATCACTTTAGGCCAGGAATTTGGGACCAGCCTAAGTAACATAAGGACACTCCATCTCAACAAAAATTAAAAAAAAAAAAACTTCTCCAGTATGGTGATGAATGCCTATAGTCTCACCTACTCAGGAGGCTGAGGTGGAAGGTTCCCTTGAGCCTAGGAGTTTGAGGTTCCAGTGAATTATTATCAAACCACCATACTCCAGCCTGGATGATAGAGAAAGACTTTGTCTCCATTAAAAAAAAAAATTCTACTATTGATTTTGTAAGTTTTTTCCTAATATAAAACAGATAAAAAGTTGATGGAGTTTTAAACAGTATGGAATAGGAAAAAGGGAAAAATCCTTTTTTATAAGCTATTTTATTTTGGAAGT
This sequence comes from Perodicticus potto, assembly GCA_963574655.1. Classification (NCBI taxonomy): domain Eukaryota; kingdom Metazoa; phylum Chordata; class Mammalia; order Primates; family Lorisidae; genus Perodicticus; species Perodicticus potto. The sequence continues at coordinate 2,877 of CAUYRH010106267.1, forward strand.
ACTTCTCTTTTAAACATTTCAAAATTGCCTTTCTTTCAGAATTGAGATAATGTCAAATGGATAGAAAAGACTAGAAGAGAAATTTGTTAATTTACAAATATGTTTTGACTATTTACTATATGTAAGACACCACTAGACATGACAGGAAATATAAAAATGGCATGAAGGCACCTGTCTCTACCATTAAGGTACTCATTATCTAAAAAAAAGTGGGAGGTGAGTACCACAGAACTCACTCTGTCTCACTCTGTCATGGGGGCTAGACTGCCATGGCATCAGCCTAGCTCACAGCAACCTGGGCTCAAGCAATCCTCCTGCCTCAGCCTCCAGAGTAGCTAGAACTACAGCCTCACACCACCATGTCTGGCTAATTTTTCTATTTTTAGTACAAACAGGGTCTTGCTCTTACTCAAACTGTTTTTGAACTCCCAAGCTCAAGCAATCCTCTAGCCTTGGCTTCCCAGAGTGCTAGGATTCCAGGTGTGAGCCACCACACCTGGCCTATTTGCATTTTTCACAGTGTTGACATTTATACTGATGATGCAAAAGCACCATGGGTAAAACTGCTGGCACCTTACTATGAACCAAGGAAGTGGCACCAAATTGTACTAGTATTTATATTCTTTTTTTTTTTTTTTTTGGAGACAGAGCCTTAAGCTGTCACCCTGGGTAGAGTGCTGTGGCACACAGCTCACAGTAACCTCCAATTCCTGGGCTCAAGTGAGTCTCTTGCCTCCACCTCCCAAGTAGCTGGGACTACAGGCACCTGCCACAACGCCCGGCCATTTTTTGGTTGCAGCCATCATTGTTGTTTGGCAGGCCCGGGCTGGATTCGAACCCGCCAGCTGAGGTGTACGTGGCTGGCGCCTTAGCCCGTTGAGCCACTGGCGCCGAGCCAGTATTTATATTCTTTATTGGTATATACTGTGTTAAAAGAATGTCTATTTCACTTAAGAATGTCTTTGACAAAATAGTAAATGTTGGCAATTTTATTAAATTTTGACTACAGTATGCATTTAAAAAATATTCTAAGTGATGAAATGGGAAGTATGCACAAAGTACTTCTGTTGTACACAGAATTACAATGGTTATCTTCTTTCTGAAAAAGCACTTGTGCAACTGAGTTGTAAGTGAATTTGAGGTATTTTATTTTTGTTTAAAATATATACGACAAATTAAAGTTATCCAATATTGAATATTTAACAGTTATTTTCTTTATGAAATGAACAAAGTAATCCTGTTGCTTTGAAGAAAATAACTGGCAGCACTTGTTATCAATAATTAAATTCAGTCTTTCAAGTGAAAATTAGAATTTTGCCACCATAAGCTTGACAGTTTCCCAGTACTCAAAAACTTTTCTGATAAGATAGGTACAGATATTAACAAATATAATTTTATATTGATGGTGAAATATGTCTACAATTGGAAGATATGCTTAACTCAGTGAACCAGTATTTTTCAAATCACCAATGTGTAGTGCTATAACAGCGGTTCTCAACCTGTTGGTTGCAACCCACAGAAACTGTATTAAAGGGTCACGGCATTAGGAAGGTTGAGAACCACTGTGCTATAAGATCCTACATAAGTAAAAGTTCTTAGAAAGTGAAATAAAACAATAGATTTTAATGTGACAGATAAAATTTCATTGCTTAATTTTCAGATTCCACATTGCAAATAATTTATAAGAAACTACCACTTGTCAAGCTTTGGTACAGTGTCAAATAAGAATATCCATAATTTTTCTGGAAAGACTACTCAAAATCTCTCTTTTTTGTACCTATATATCCGTGTGAGGCCATACTTTCTTCATGTATGTCACCAAAACAACTACTGAAATAGATTAAATGAAGAACCATATATGGAACCCAGATATGTTCAACTAAACCAGGCATTAGAAATGTACAAAAATGTAAAAAACTCAGTGTGTAGGGAGATGGGTTTTAAAAAGAAAAAAAGGTCAAACAATGCCCCTCGTTTCACTAAATTTTTTGTTTTGGAATTTCTCAAAAAAATATTTCTGACATAACAAATAATGGGTTTATTGCTTTAAAATTAAAACTGATTCAGTAATTCCTTCACCGGGTATATATCCAAAGAAAATGAAATCAGTACGTAACAGAGATTATCTGTACTACTATGATCACTGCAGAATTATTCATAATAGCCAACATAATGGAATCAAACTAAATACTCACTTACAGATGAATGGATAAAAAAAAATAAGACATATGCTATATATGCAACAGAATACTATTCAGCCATAAAGCAGAATAAAATCCTGTCATTTGTGGCAACATGGAAGAACCTGGACAGCATTATGGTAAATGAAATATGCCAGATACAGAAAGACAAACATCCTGTGACATCCTCAAACATATGTAAAATCTAAAAATGTTGATTTTCTAGAAATGGAATTGAATAGTGGTTACCAGAGACTGGGGGCAGTGGGTGGACCATGAGAGGTTAGTCAGTGGGTACAAAGTTACACTTAGGAAGAATAAATTCTGGTGTTCTACTGCACAACAGGGTGACTATAGCAAATAACAAAGTAGTATATGTTTCAAGATGGCTAGAAGAAAAGATTTTGAAAGATTCTATCACCACCCAAAAAAATGGTAAATGTTTGTGGCTCAAAGGAGTAGTGCTGGCCCCATATGCTGAAGGTGGCAGGTTCAAACCCAGCCCTGACCAAAAAAAAATGGTAAATGTTTAAAGTGATGGATATGGTAATTACCTTGATTTGATCATTATACTGTGTATACGTGCACTGAAATTAACACACTATAACCCTATACACTTTCTACACTGTACTACAATAATTTCTATTATAGTAAATAATGACAGATAAAAGTTCTTAGGGGTCCTCATTTTTTCTTTTTTTTTGTAGAGACAGAGTCTCACTTTATCGCCCTCAGTAGAGTGCCGTAGCGTCACACAGCTCACAGCAACCTCTAACTCCTGGGCTTAGGCGATTCTCTTGCCTCAGCCTCCCGAGTAGCTACGCCTGCCACAATGTCAGTCTATTTTTGTTTGTTTGTTTTGCAGTTTATTAGAGGCCAGGTTTGAACCTGCCACCTTCGGTATATGGGGCCGGTGCCCTACTTGCTGAGCCACAGGCGCCACCCGAGGGGTCCTCATTTTTTAAGAATAAAAAGGAGTTCTGGGCTTGGCGCCTGTGGCTCAACGGGCTAAGGCACCGGCCACGTACACTTGAGCTGACGTGTTTGAAAGCAGCCTGGGTCCGCCAAACAACAATGGTGGCTGCAACCAAAAAATGGCCGGGCGTTGTGGCGAGCACCTGTAGTCCCAGCTAGTCGCGAGGTCGAGGCAAGAAATCGCTTTAGCCCAGGAATTGGAGGTTGCTGTGAGCTGTGATGCCACAGCACTCTACTCAGGGTGACAGCTTGAGGCTCTGTCTCAAAAAAAAAAAAAAGAGTTCTGAGACAAAACTTTTTAGAACTGCTGGATTAGAATACTGAGATAACAATAGAAAAGAGCTAGGAAAAATTAAAGAGTAATATTACATACTAAATGCTCTCATGATAATTCTATCACTTCCCAATTGTCATTTAAGTCAGAAAATTTTGCCTACGGATACAAAAGCACATTAAGTGATAAGGAGTATAAAATAAACAACAGTCAAATAGACAAAGAAGATATTTATTTATTTATGTTGTTTTTTTGAGACAGAGTATCACTACGTCACTCTGGGTAGAGGGCCGTAATGTCATAGCTTACCAGCAACCTGGGCTCAAGAGATCCTCTTGCCTCAGCCTCCCAAGTAGCTGGGACTACAGGTGCCCACCACAATGCCCAACTAGTTTGTCTATTTTCAGCAGAGATGGAGTCTTGCTCTTACTCAGCCTGGTCTTGAACTTCTGAGCTCAAAGGATCCTCCTACCTTGGCCTCCCGGAGTGCTAGGGTTACAGGTGGGAGCCACCGCACCCAGCCAACAATGAAGATATTTACATTTCATTTACATCAAGTCTTACTTTCATGCACTTAGGCTGGTGGGTTCAAGCCCAACCCGGACCTACTGAACAGCAACGACAGCTGCAACCAAAAATAGCCGGGCGTTGTGGCGAGTGTCTGTAGTGCCAGCTACTTGGGAGGCTAAGGTAAGAGAATCGCTTGAGCCCAAGAGCCTGAGGTAGTTGTGAGCTATGATGCCAGGGCACTATGGAGGGTGACAAACTTGAGACTCTGTCTCAAAAAAAAAAAAATTACTGATCTTAAGCTAAATCACTAAAATTGTTAAAAAGAAAAAGCATGCATTCATCTAATTTTTCCTTTAAATTCATATCTAACAATAGTAAGAAAAAAAAATTTTTTTGAGACAGCGTCTGACTATGTTGCCCTCGGTAGAGTGCCGTGGCATTACAGCTCACGGAAACCTCAAACTGCTGGGCTCAAGTAATTCTCCTGCCTCAGCCTCCCAAGTAAGTGGGACTATAGGCATCCACCACAACGCCTGGCTATTTTTTGGTTGTAGTTGTCATTGTTGTTTGGTGGGCCCGGGCCAGGTTTGAACCCACCAGCTCCAGTGTAAGTGGCTGGCACCCTAGCCACTGAGCTACAGGCGCTAAGCCAGTAAGAAATATTTTTAAAGATTCATAATAAAATTATATGTAGAACACAAATTACAAAATTAGTTAAAAAGTTCCACTATTTTCTCCAGAATAGGATCTCTAAACTTCACGAGACCATTAAATAAATGAAGCATTTATTTCATTATGTTAGAGTTAAAAACAAGTTAAAATAACAAGATTGTAAAAGTACAATGAAGGAATATTACCTGACTGAAATGCACAAACTCTTTTTTTCAAATAACTCTTCAGTATCTTTTGTAACAATCTGGATCGATTTAGAGACCATACTCCTAAGCAAACTTATCACAAGAACGGAAAAACAAGCATCACGTGTACTCAGTACTAAACTGAAACTAGTAGATTAACAACTACATGCTCACTTAAGAAAAATACTCAATTAAATTCAAGTAGAGGGGGGGAACAGGCTGGGTAAGTACACATCCAACAGGTACACTGCATGGGTATAGGTCATATTTCCTGGGTGAAGGACACAACAACAACTGGGACTTTAACCTTACAAAAGCAAACTATGTAACCTGATTGTTTATACCCTCATTTTAATCTGAAATAATAAATTAAAAAGTGTGGGAAAAAAATTTCATATAACTCTTAAGAAATTTAGTTTCTGTACAAAATGTATTCAGTTACCCCACAAATTTACCACATGATGAAAAGATCTGCCAAATTCTGAACCAAGAAGATTTCTAACTTACTTCTCAATTGGAAGGACATGAGGTCCAGAGATGGAATAACGATACAAAAAAGTCAGAAACTTCCTGAATGCATCAAAAAAAGGCCAGTGAGAAAGAAGACAGATGCATTTGCTAGTGTGAATTGTTTTCGAACTATCAGAGTTCCCATCTGCTGATGGTATTAAACCTAAAAGAAGTCTCTGTTTTTCTGTGAGATTCTCCTCAGAGTATGGTTCATAAAACTGAATAGCAGCACCATAGACCTGCAAAACAAGTGATATATTTAGTAAATACAGTGTGTATCATTAATCCAAATCACGTCATCGGTTAAATATTTAATAGATGCTTGCTATGAGCCAGGTAAGCTACTAGGTATAGGAACACAGCAGTGAATAAACATCCCTCTTGCTTGCCAGACATATGTAAGAATATATAGTGCTATTCTCACATCTCTTTTTTATTGAAAAGATGTTTTATTAAATTCATTCATTTTGCTGGGTGTGGCTCACACTTATAATCCTACCATTCGCAGAGGCCAAGGTGGGTGAATTGCTTGAGCCCAGGGGTTCAAGACCAGCCTGAGTAAGTGTGAGACACCCCCCTCTCTACTAAAAATAGAAAAAAACTAGCTGGGCATTATGGCAGGTGCCTGCAGTCCCAGTTACTTGCAGGCTGAGGCAAGAGAATCACTTGAGCCCAAGAATTTGAGGTTGCTGTGAGCTATGATGCCAGGGCACCCTACCTGGGGTGACAGAGTAAAACTCTGTCTCAAAAAATATATATATATTTTAATAAACATATTTTATTTTAACAATAAAAAATAATTTTAATAATAATTAAAATAATAAATTCATTAATTTTGTAAAGAGTGAAAGCAATTATACCAATATTCTATATAAAAATGGTTGAAAATAATTTAGTAGAAAATGGGATGAAAATTTATATAAGGAAATAAAATGACAAATTTGAGCAATTAATTGAATTTCTCTGGACTTTAATTTCCCAGTCCATAATATGAGGATGTTAGGCTTGATGATTTTCAAGGTCCCTTCCAACTATAATAGTCTATGATTCTAAATTGTATTATATATTTAATAATTTCTTTTGTATTATTTTCAAAGCCTCTTTATCACAGAAAACAAACCAATGAAGGATCATCATTTGATGATGTGAAAACTCTTTCACTATATTCACAAAAAAAAGCATTTGGGTGAATGGGACAAAATGAAAATTCTCTTTCTGCATATCTCTGGATATAATTATAATTAATCATGTCGAAGAGGAATACATAATGGAGTCAATTTAATTCAGGTAGTTTCCTACCTTACATTATATAAAACTGAAAACTTTTCAAGTACATTTTCAATGTACAAGAAATTTGCAGATACAATTTGTTAAAACACATAGTACCTTTTCAGCTGAGGCTCCAGTTAACACAAATGTAGAAAATACAGGGAGAGGATATTTGCTATGTGGTGGCCAACATTCAATGGTTGCACCCATTGGTAAACAAAATAAAGGAACAGATTCTGGTAGTGAGAATGACTCATAGTCTTCTTGAGGATATCTACAAATTAGACCTATAAGAACAAAAATTAAGTATTAGGTTAGAACCTCTTGAATTCAGGTGTTTATCATTTCAATGATAATAAAATGCTTTATTATGTCACATAGTTAAAATACCAAAACATTGCATATACATTTATCAAATAACTGAATGCCTCAGTAGGATTCATATAGATGTTAATCCTTAAACACTGTAACTATTAACATTTATCAAGTGTCATCCTCAAAGGCTAAGTTAAAGCTAACAAGAAAAAGATAATCCTGTAGAAATATGCATAGTCCATAAACATTCAGTTTGTGGTCACACTACCTTAAAGCATACTAATTTTTAAAAAAGTTTTAATATGGTTATTTGCATATATCCACTTTATCACCTCTTAATAATTTTGCCTTAGGGGGCTTTTACACATTTGAATTCATATCCTATAGCCATAAGAGTATATACAATGTCTTCAGATAGTACTCATTCCAAGCCAACTTCTAAATAAGCTCAGATTATGTAATGACAGAGTTTCACTGGCCTATGGTTTTATGTCAGGCAAAGTAGTCTGGAAAATTATACATGCATCTTCATTGAAGGCATCCTAGGAGCAGAGCCTTGTATTTTGTAGAATTAGAAATAGCAAACAAGTTCCCTGACCTTTTTTCCTTAAAGTTAAGTGGAAAACATCTCTAGACATGTCACAAAGACAAAATGATAAACTAGGGGAATCAGAATAGTTGGTTCCATGACTAATATCTATCTCTATGACTCTGGACAAATCACATAACTAAAGGACTATGGTTTTGTCATCTATAAGGTGCCATAAACTGATAAATTAAGGTCCAAGGTAGTTCTAAAATTCTCTAATTATATGCTAGTCACTCAGCAGGTCCCATGAAGATCTACAGTTAACTGTGTACTACTCTCTTAGGTCATGAGGTAATAGTAAAGTCGTAAGGTAAGCATAGAAATACTGAATTGTGAGTCCAAGAAAATCAAAGGTAGAACAGAAAGTTGAATCTAGGATGTTAATTTTAAAAATACATTATTTAAAAAGCTAAATATGCTCTTTGCAAAAAAGATCAATATGTTTGATGTTTTGATATCTGGAAACTGAACATTTCAACTATGTATAATAAAACTACAAATTAGTTTATGTTTTTCATTATTACGAAACAATTATGTATGAACTATAGATTTGACTAAATTTAAGATAAATATTAAAGAAATACTTAAGGAAAAATAAAAGTATCCATATTTCTACTGATTTAAAAATTTAAAGAGAATTAAGATCTATGTATTATTTATTTATTTAAACCTAAGGCTTTAAAAAGCCCACTTTATTTAAAATTAATCTTCCACTGAACCTCCAATAAACATGAGAATCAAAAGACACGGGTTGTAATCCCAATCATGATGCTAACATGCCATGGGCAGGTTTTGCTTTTATCTTTAACCTTTATATATTTACATGTAAAATATTCCATAAAAAATTATACTTACCAGCTTTGTAAGATATAGTATTAGTCTTTGCCACTGATTTTTTATAACATAAGTACACTGCCGATCCCCACTGAATATATAAAAAAAAAAAAAAGAAATACCATTTAATTTAAAAGGCAGTAACTTGATAAAAGGAATCTATCTCTTTGAGAACTCCAGTATATGTTATCTAAGATACAGTAACATTTCTCTCTTCTAACATTTTTCGGTTGGTTATTTTGTCAGCATTTTATTGGAGTCACTGCCCACTTTTTTCAGAAGTAAAACTTAACATTTTTTCCTTCGCAATATCAATAACATGAAGAGAACTTGATCCTTTAAACCAAAACTAAGCCACAATTTAGATAGACTTTACTCTAAATCAGCGGTTCTCTACCTGTGGGTCGCGACCCATAGCAACTGTATTAAAGGGTTGCAGCATTAGGAAGGTTGAGAACCACTGCTCTAAATCCAAACCTTGGGCATAATGCTAAACTAAGAAACTATCTACTTAAGTGCATAGCTTCCTTTTGACTCTACAGCCTATTCCAGATATTGCTAGATTTTTCTGCAGCTCTTTATGCCTCAAGAGTTGTATTAATAATTAATAACAACCATTTCCTTACTTCCCATTCTCTCTTGGATTCATTCAAATCAGGTTTTAATCTTCACCACTCTTAAAGAATGCTTTAACAATTTCCATGATGCCAAAACTAATACTGTAGTTGATTCCTAGCCTTTGTTTTATTCAATCTCTTAGCAGATTTTGTTACTAGTGATGACTCCCTTTGTGAACCACTTTCTTGGCTTTGAGGTATCATATTGTCCTAGTCCCTCCCCATCAGATCTCTGGCCACTCCTTCTCAGTCTCCTTTGTGACATCCTCCATCTTTTCCTCATCGTTAAATGCATTATCTTCTTTTCTTTACCTTTTCTGAAGTTATAGTACATTCAGTCTAAACTACATAGTTTAGTTTTTAAAGTTACTCACTGAAGAGATTCACATTTCTAGTCCCAGAAGCAAAACCCCACCACCAACTCTAAACTCATATCCAATTACCTACTCAACTTCCATACTTCTATGTCTAATAGCACCTCATATTCACCATGCCTATAATAGAAGTCTTGTCAAACTTGCTCTTCTCCCAGTGTTAAAAGGTACTAACTTGATAAATGGAATCTCTTTGAGCTCTCCAGTATATATTATGTAAAATGTAGTAACGTTTCTCTCTGTTATTTTGTGAGCATTTTATTAGAGTCATATCCACTTTTCTTTCAGAAGTAAAATTTAACATTTTCCCATTTCATTTTTTACATTTCCCACCTCAGGAAATGGCCCCATCATTTACTCAATCCCAAAAGTCTGTCTCAAAACTCTGAAGTTATTCTTGACTTTTCTGTTCATCTCATACACCATATCCAATCCAGCTGCAGATTCGTTCAATCCTACTTTCACAATCTACCTTGCATCTGGTCACTTTGTACTGTCTTCACCACTACTACTCTTGATCAAGGAATACCAGTTTTTCATTTTGACCACTGCTATAGTTTCCTGTATTGTTTCTCAATAGTCTATTCTCTATAGCCAGAATGAGCCTCTAAGATGTAAATCAGATCATGTCATTCTTAAGTGGCTTCCAGTCAGATAAAAAATAAAACCCAAACTCCTTACTCTAAGCCACAGAGCCCTACATAATCTGATCTCTGTAGCCTGTTATCACATTTCCAACCTCACTGGCTTTCCTGCCTTTTCTCAAACATACCAAATATACATCTAGGTCAGAGCCTTTACACCAGCGGTTCTCAATCTGTGGGTCATGACCCCTTTGGGGGTTGAACAACCCTTTCACAGGGGTTGCCTAAAAACATCCTGTAAATATCAGATATTTACATTACGATTCATAGCAGTAGCAAAATTACAGTTATGAAGTAGTAACGAAAATAATTTTATGGTTGGGGGTCACCATAACATGAGGAACTGTATTAAAGGGTCATGACATTATTAAGGTTGAGAACCAATGCTTTATACTGTTTCCTTTGTCCACTCTCTCATTTTATTAGGTCTTTGCTCAAATGTTTCCTCCCCAGAGAAGGCTGTACTAATTGTCCTGACCAAAGCACAGTGGCTCACACCTATAATCCTAGCATTTTGGAAGGCCAAGGCATGAGGATCATTTTAGGCCAAGAATTTGAGACAAGTCTGGGCAACACATTGATGCTCTAACATTTTTAAAAAAGGAATCAGAGGTTTGGCACCTGTAGCTCAAGCAGCTAAGACACCAGCCATATACACCAGAGCTGGTGGGTTCAAATCCAGCACGGCCTGCCAAACAAAAATGACAACTACAACCAAAAAATAGCCAGGCATTGTAGCGGGCACCTGTAGTCCCAGCTACTTGGGAGGCTGAGGCAAGAGACTCACTTAAGGCCAGGAGTTGGAAGTTGCTGTGAGCTGTGATGCCACAGCACTCTACCCAGGGTGATAGCTTGAGGCTCCTTCTCAAAAAAAAAAAAGCAATCAGAAAGTGATTGGGATTCAATTATTGACTTGTTGATGATGCCTAGGAATCTATAGCTTACTTTTGTTGTGGGAGATTAGGCAGTTTAAATGAAACCCCTTTTAGGTTTCTAAAGAAGGAGAAACAACAATAGTCTAGGAAACATGGGGAAATGTGTATTGAATCTTTCTGCAAAGTTTCTACATGATTTTTGTACTAGGTTTACAGCTTTAGCATCCAAAAGTATCCCTGAACTATCCAACTCATATTAAGTTTATAAAAAGCGTTTTCAAGAATTACTTCATTTTTTAAAACTTGGATCATAAGCCATAAGTGATTTAGACTTTGATTTTTTTTTATTTTCTATTTTTTTTGAGTCAAGGTCTCAAGCTGTTGCCCTGAGTAGAGTGCCACGGCATCACGGCTCACGGCAACCTCCAACTCTTGGGCTTAAGCGATTCTCTTGCCTCAACTTCCCAAGTAGCTGGGATTACAGGTGCCCGGCACAACGCCTGGCTGTTTTTTTGTTGTTGTTGTTGTAGTTGTCATTGTCGTTTGGCAGGCACGGGCTGGATTCAAACCCGCCAGCTCTGGTGTGTGTAGCTGGTGCCTTAGTGGCTTGAGCTACAGGCACCGAGCCAAGACTTTGATTTGATATTGGAATAGGATCATAATATTTTAGAGCTGGATAAGAACTTTAGAGTCTCCATGTGATCTAAAAGTGCAGAAATTTGTACTTAAGGATGGTTAGTCTGGGTAGATTAAAGTGACTTGCTTTAATTCACATAGCTAATTCTTAACAAATTTTGGACTGTCTCCTCAGGTTTTTTGTCTTGTTTTATTTTTGTTTTTTGAGATGGTCTTGCTCTGTCACCCAGGCTGTAGTGCAGTGGTACAATCACATCACACCACAACCTTGGACATTTGGGCTCAAGCAATCCACTCCCCTTGGCCTCCTGAATAGCAGGTACTTTAGGCATATACCACTGTACCTGGCTAATTTTTCGTGCTTTTTTTTTTTTGGAGACAGAGCCTCAAGCTGTCACCCTGGATAGAGTGCTGTGGCATCACAGCTCACAGCAACTTCCAACTCCTGGGTTTAAGTGAGTCTCTTGCCTCAGCCTCCCAAATAGCTGGGACTACAGGTGCCTGCCACAACAGCCAGCTATTTTTTGGTTGTAGTTGTCATTTTTGTTAGGCAGGCCCGTGCTGGATTTGAACCCACCAGCTCTGGTGTATGTAGCTGGTGTCTTAGCTGCTTGAGCTACAGGCGCCGAGTCTCTGATTCCTTTTTTAAAAATGTTTTGAGTCACGGTCTTGCTCTGTTACCCATATTAGAGAAGAGTGGTGTCACTATAGCTCACTGCAACCTCAAACTCATGTTTATCCTTCTGCCTTAGCCTCCTGAATAACTGAAACTACAAGTGGGAACCACATTACGTGGCTAATTTTCTTTTCAATTTTTGGCAGGAAGAGGGTCTCAGTATGTTGCCCATGCTGGTCTTGAACTCCTGGCCTCAAAATATTCTCCTACTTCAGCCTCCCACAGTGTTGAGATTATATGGGTGATCCACCAAACCCAGCCTAAGAGGCTTTTTATTTCTTTAATGTTTCTTAAAAAAAAAAAAAGATCGGACACAAACAGAATAAAGAAAGCTCTTCCTCAGACTTTAAATACACAAAAAAGGGACTGGGCAAGTACAGTTAAACAAAGAAGTAATAATAGCTAATGTTTATATGGTATTCCTATGAGCCAGACACTGTCCTAAATTCTTTACAAACATTAATTCATTTAATCTGCGTTAAAAATCTGTGAAATAAAGTACCATTTTATCCTCATTTCATGAATAAGGAAACTGAGACACAAAGAATCAAGGAAGACACATCAAGGAATCCCAGGATATACATCTGGGATTCAAACCCAGTCTGTTTAGTTGAAGTCCATGCAGTTCACACTGTGTTACAATGCCTCTTTATTCTCTTTAGTGGAGAATAAAAGCTGACAATACTGGTATCAATGTTTCAGGGTAAAGAAAAATAGAAACTCATGTCTCTGGTTTTAGTTTCAATGCTGTAAGTCTAGCTAGAACACCTTGATTAATTAATGAGACCCAGAAATGGTTCTAATGACAACGTCAATTACTTTAATCAAAAAACTAACACATCCCAAAATACAGGGAAACTCACAAGTGGGAAAATGTGAAGTATCCGTAAGCTTGCATAATCTTGCTAAAATACTAAATCAAATCTAAAATGATGTGTTAAGCTAGACTCCGTATCATAAGAGAGTTCAAAAACACTTCTTTGCCATCACTATCATTACTGTCTAAGTCATTTAAAACTATTAGCTATCTTAATCTTCTTTCTCCATCATAACATGTGGTATCACTATAATAGTGTGTTCACCTGTCACATGTCATCACTAAATCAAAATAATGTGCAAAGATGGCACAAAAGAATAGGACATTTTTAAATATGAATGGCTGTCGTCAAAATGATCACCTAATTGGGGGTCACAGAGCTGCTGCTAACTCTTTAGGATACAATTTAGATGCTGTCAACATCTACTTTTTGAATTGTCTATTTAAACATTTTAAAGAAATAGTGCTAATTTAAAATTGCTAATTTTTCTTATGTAAAATGTCTCAAAAACAAAAAATAAAATAAAACCCTCCAGCCTCGGTGTATGTGGCTGGCGCCCTACTCACCAAGCTACAAGCACCACGCTGATAAATAATAGTTTAAAAGCCAACTTCCCATGAAAATGTAACAGATAATAAAATGTTTATAAGATCTTTTAGATTTGAGCAAAGTATTAATTTACACAATTATAAAAGGACAATATACATATTTGCTCTAGCATTATTAAGAAATTAAATCTTAAAATTTGTGATAAAAACCAAACAGCTGACAAAGTTATGAAAAAAACAACATATTCATACTTCATTCATAGGAATATGAACTTGTTAAACCTTTCTGGGTAAAAATCTTAGAAGTAAATATATGCTTTAATCCAGAAATCCCAGGGCAAACCATAAGAAAGTAATTAAGCAATGTAGTATAGTGTTCAGGAGTTTGGTTCTAGAGTTCTAGAGTCTGAATTTGAATCTTGCATAACTACTTATGAAAGATATGAGGATCATGGAAAAGTAATCACCTTTTAACTCTCAAGTTTCTTTCTCTGTAAAATGGAGGGAAATACTTTTTTAGGGTATTGTGAGAACTGAGTTAATGAATGTGAAGTATGTAGAATAGTATATAGAACATAAGATGTCAATAAATGTAACTTGTTTTAAAGAAGATTTAGTTATAAATACGTTCATAACAGCTTACTCGTAATATAAAAAAATCAGAATCTAAAGGTCTTACAATAGAAGATGGAATAAGTAAGTTGTGGCAATCCATTTAATGCAGTTAATATTCAGCCATTCAAAATGGATATAGATATATAATTCCCATTCATCATTCCACATTTATATTTTCTTAAGTATTATGACATCATTGAAAGAATAAAAAATTATATGAACTAATAATAAAGATGGATAGTAAAAAAGGGCTTATATCAAAATATATGTGAATTTCCAGTTTTTTAAAGATAAAGAATTTATTATATATAGTCCATAAATGTGAACACCAAAAGTTCTGAAAAGACACAAGTCAAATTAAATTATTCACTGTTAACTCTGGCAAAAGAAGGAAGTAGGAACAAGAACCTTCACTTGCTACTCCACAGATCTATAATTTGTACAGATACAAATGGGACTCTTTTTTTTTCTTTTGATTACACATTCCTTTTCAAAATTTCAAAGAGCAAAAACAAAGAAGACAATTACAGATTATACACAGCCCCCTTTGGTTTTAGGCAGAGGAGTGATATGATCTGATTTATGTTTTACAAAGATCACTCTTGCCTGTATGAAGAACAGGCTATAGAAAGCAGAAGTGGAAGCAATGATTAGTTCACAGGCAACCTATGGCCTACAACTGGCCAATAGCCTGTTGTGTGTATCTAAACTAAGAATGGTTTTTACATTTTTAGATGTTTTTTTCAAAATACCACATATGAGTATGAGACAGAGAATGTATATGGCCAGAAAAATCTAATTTTTTATCCAGCTCCTTAAAGAAAAAGTTTGCTTTACCTCAGAATTAGAAAACTGCTGTAAATAATCCCATTGAAAGGTGATTATGGCTTGAACAAAGGTCATAGTGATAGGTCGAGAGGTGGTCACATTCAAGACAGGTTTTAAAATTAGAGTTAACAGAGTTTAGAGAAGAACTGAATAAGAAGTAGAAGAGAAAGGAGAGAAAAATTAGGATTGCTTCAAGTTTTTAAGTTTGAGTAACTAGAAGAATGTACATTAGACACAGAAGACTATGGGAATAAAGCAGGTTTGGAAAGGCACATCAGGAGTTCAGTTGTAAAAAGGGATCAGTAAAGGCAGAAAAGGAATGATTAGTAGGGTAAGAGGAAAAAGCAAAAGAGTACCTAAGAAGAGAATACATTCTTTCTACCTGACACTATTTCAAGAAGGAAGAAATAATCATCTATGTCAAAAACCACTAAAAAATTAAGATGAATTGTTGAATTTAACAACAAAAGAAATTTTGATGAAATGATAGACAAAAGGTTGACTGGAAAGAGCAACAGAAAGAATGAGAGAGAACACGCTCAACTCTTTTGAGAATTTTTATTGTAAAGAACAACAAAATGTGGCAATTGGAGAAGGGAAATAGGAGGTCAAGAAGATTCATACAGATAGGAGATCTCACAACACACTTTTATGTGCTGGAAGAAATAATCCAAAAGTGGGGGAAAACTGATGATTCACAAAAAAGGAAGAGGACTGCTAAAGCCATCCTCAAATAGTGTGTAGTATGGGATCTAGTACATAAGTGGAGAGAAAGCCAGAGCTACTGCATTGATTTTGAAAGGGGAAAATGTTATTTTTTTAATTAAAAAATGAAAGAAAGCTTTTGGTACACCTTCTTTTGAAACTACAACCAAAGTACTTTCTAAAAAATAAAATCTCTAAAATCTCTAGAAACATATTTTTCAATTCTCTAATTATGTTATTCTGTTTTCAAAAAAAAGATTTATTTAAAATTATGCTCTTTTCATCAGTGGTTTAATTTTATCAGTTCAAAATTGTCACTTACCATACTGTTACTGAGATTCTTGTCAACTTTGCAGAATGTGTGTGGTGGAGTTTCTCCTTTACTGGGTATGATAATACATATGTCTGTGACTGCCAACGTATTCTGAGTCATGTTTTCAGAGGCTCTTCGGTAAGTGATATAAATTCTTTGTGATGAGGTACTGCCACTAATATTTGCAGGGCGCCCATAGGGAGTACTCTGAATAATTTCACAACCCTGTTTCAGTCTTTCTTTCCAGTCATATAAAACCCTAAAAAGTAAATTATAAAAATAAGCACCCAAATACACAAAGTACCATCAAAAAGATATTTAACATCATAGTCTTAGGCATTATAAACTGATCCTTAAATGTAGCAGTAAGGTAACAATATTCCAATTTTATTGCAAGTGTGAATTACAAAGTCTTGTATAAAATTAAAGGATAACTCCTTTCTCTGCCAAAAACACAATGTAAGGGAAAATTCACATAACCCTTTGTGTTAACATAAGCCAGAGAATGGCAACAATTAAATGCAAAGACACATGCTCTGGTTTCTCTTCAGATCCCATAAATCTTTCACCTTTTAAATGCAAAGTCACTTGTTTTAGCATCCATTAAATAGAATTATTAATTAATTTATTTTTCATCTCTAAAAGTAAGCATCTTCTTTAGAAAAAGCAAATTATATTTTGGCCAAAATTAAAATTTTATAAAAGGTTACTTGCTCACAGTATAACACCTGCTTGCAAGCTTTTATCTCTAATACTTCCCTCAGCTTTAACAGACAGTTTTAGGTTAAGAAACTACAACCTCAAATCTATCTTTAATCAAAAGTCTGGGTGAGACATTAGACTTTTTTTTTCTTCGTTGTGATAAAGTCTTAGGCTCTTAATAAAGAGCAGGTCTGGCATCCAGTTTTTCAAAATACTTAAAGCACTTGGGGATACCAAGAAAATGTCATGCTTAAATAATACTAGTTCATTCTCTCACAGAATTCACTGATTTGTACTTTAATGCTAAGTCCTTGGTATTAGTCAAAAATAAATTTAAAGCTTTACTACATTAAATGCTTCTACATTGGCTATGAAAATTATTATATCAGGGAGTGTCTTCATCATCAATCAACATTCCCTTATATAAAATCCCATTATACAAATAAAATTTATGCCAGAAATTGGTCAAATTATTTCTAATGTAAGTTATAATTTCTCTTCTTGTCCTGGCTATCATCAAATTTAAAAAATAATTTCCCTCAACATTTTATTTTAAAAATTTGGAGCTAAACTTGATGCTTCATCATAGCAACTTTGTTAACCCTGATGTTAGCTTACGTGCTTATTATTCTTCCTCCTTTTGATTTGTTTTGCTGGGTTTTTCTTTTTAACTTAAATAAAAAAGGCACCTAACTGCAAAGAAGTTAGTTCAAATTCCTACTGCCTGTTACTAGCTACATTTCCTTACACAGTTACTTAACCTCTCTGAGGCTAGCACTACTCAGCTATAAAACCTAAATATATGGGCTTCAAAAGATTCCATAAAGAAATGATAACCCGTGGAATGGAAGGAAATATTTTAAATCATATGAACTGATAAAAGACTATATTTAGAATACATGCAAACTCCTGTAGCTCAACAATAAAAAGACAACCCAATTAAAAACATGGTAAAGAATCTAAATAGACATTTCTCCACTGATACACAAACTTGCCAAAAAAGCACATGAAAAGATATTCAACATCATTAGCCATCAGGTGAATGCAAACAAAGACCACAATGAGATATCATTTCATACCCCCAGGACAGCTAAAATCAAAATGACAATATGAAATCCAGAGTAGGATATGGAAAAATTGGAACCCTCAAGTGCCGCTGGTGGGAAGGCAATATGGTGCAGCTGCTTTGGAAAACAGTCTGGCAGCTCCTCAAAAGATTAAACACAGAATTACCATGTGACCCAACAATTCCACTCCTAGCTTATCCACAAGAAAATTAAAATATGTTCACGTAAAACCTTGCACATTCAGAGCAGCATTATCAATAACTATCAAAAAGTTAAAAAAAAAAAAAACTATCGTATCGACAAATAAATGGATAAATTGTGGTATATCTATATGATGGAATATTTAGACATAAAAAAGAATAAAGTACTGATATATACTATAACATGGATGAATCCTGAAAACATTATGTTTAGTGAAAGAAGCCACAAAAGACCATATATAGTATGACTGCATTTATATGAAATGTCCAGAATAGCCAAATTCATAGAGACAGAAAGTAGACTCTGATTACCAAGGGCTGAGGGGGTTAGGGTAATTAGACAGTGACTACTAATGAGTACAGGGTTTTCTTTTGGCATGATAAAAATGGTCTGAAATTGGGGCGGCACCTGTGGCTCAAAGGAGTAGGGCACCAGCCCCATATGCCGGAGGTGGTAAGTTCAAACCCAGCCCCCGTCAAAAATTGCAAAAAAAAAAAAATCTGAAATTCATTGTGGTGATGGTTGCCTAAAAACAAAGGTTGTCTATAAAGTATCCAGCTGTTGTTAGTTGATATTATTTTTCATATTATATGGCTGAATATGGACAGTCGTCTAAAAGCCATTGAAACGCATACTTTAAATGTGTGGATTGTATAGTATGGGAATTATATCTCAATGAAGTTGTTTTTTTAATACATATATATATATATATATATGACCTAAGTTTAATATTGTAGCCTATGTAAAGTTCTAATTATACCCAAGATCTTTGTTTGATGCACACAGTTAAGAATCCATCTGTAATGATCATTCTAACATACTTAAAAACTTTCATTTTTTCATACTTTAAAAGTAATTACAACTACAACTAAGTGTAGTAGCTCATGCCTGTAATCCTAGCACTCTGCAAGGCCAAAGTGGGAGGATCTCTTGAGCTCAGGGGTTCAAGACCAGCCTGACCTTGTCTCCACTAAAATTAGAAAAAATTAGAGGTGCATTGTGGCACTCTCCTATAATCCCAGCTCCTCCGGGGGCTGAGACAGGAGAATCGCTTGAGCCAGAAGTGTGAGTTGCTGTGAGCTAGGCTGATGCCACAGCATTCTAGCTAGAATGAGACTCTGTCCCCCAACAAAAGAAAAAAGAAAAAATTTTCTGATCAGGATAATACATTAATTTTCTAAAACAGTGCTGGGAACCTGGAGAACAAGAAGAGATAAAAGGAAATAGGAAGAGAATATAGGATGAACACTGATGAGTTGCAAATAAACTTGTCTATTTTTCCAAAGCTGCTATGCCTCTATTAATGTTCAAATCAGTTAATTTCAAAATCTATAAGACATACTGTATGGATCAATAACAGTAAGCATTAAATAAAATACTTACCCCAGATCTGTAAGTGGGGGCTTATCTCTTCCTCTCCTATAGCAAAGGTAGATCTGTGGCCCCACAAGACTTCCATTATTGAGATCAGCTGACAATCCAGTTGGGGTAACATCAATACAAATATAATCGTGTGGCACTTCCTCCCCAAGAGATTTAATAATGACTGAAACATCTGTGATGGGTTCTTTTGGTTTAGCTAGTTTATGACAGGCATCATTGAAGTGAATTTCTTCTTCAAGAGGCTTTGAAGCATCAGTTAATCCTGCTACAACAAAGTAGTCAGCAACCCGAGGCCCCTTGTCTTCAATCATCTTCCATTACAGAAGTTACATCTAAAAGGTAAATAAAAGGCTAACATTTACCTATAATAAGCCAAATTGATATAAGTGGTTTATGTGCAAATAAAGAAACTTTAAAAAGATCATGCCCCTGATAAACACATTAGTATTATACATTTTACTTTCATATGTAAAAAGCATATCTTATTTATTTATTTATTTATTTGTTTGTTTATTTTATTTTTTGAGACAGAGTTTCACTTTATCACCTTTAATAGAGCGCTGTAGCATCACAGCTCACAGCAACCTCACACTCTTGGGCTTAAGCAATTCTCTTGCCTCAGCCTCCCTAACAGCTGGGACTACAGGTGCCCACCAAAATGCCCAGCTATTTTTTTAGAGACAGGGTCTCGCTCTTGCTTGGGCTGGTAGCATGTCTTATTTAAATGGTAAGAATATCTTTTGAATTTTTTAATTATAAAAGTAATGCAGGAGACTGGGTGCGGTGGCTCATGCCTGTAATACCAGCACTCTGGGAGGCTGAGGCAGGTAGATTGCCTGAATTCACAGGTTCGAGACCAGTCTGAGCAAGAGCAAGACCCTGGGACTAGCCTGCTCAATTCACTGCAGCTACCAGTAACACCAACACAGACCATTTGGGTCCTGATGGGTGACCCCAACACCACTAATGCCATCTCCACATCACACTAGCTGTTCAGGGACCTGAGAACCCGCCTGCATGCCCAGCCCTCAGTTCCAACTACAAGCTTGTGAGCAAGCCACTTGAAGGCCCAACATATTAACACGCCATTGCCAATGTAAGCTGCTCTTGGGTCTAAAATCAGCATACTCAGCTCACTGGTTCCACACTGAGGACCAAAGCCAGGTTTAGCTGCTACTCAAGTCCCCAGCAAAACTTCACCACAACCTCAACTAATAACTATTCCCTAAACCACCAAGGAAATCACAGATAGCACTGACCCTGTGTACTGCCTAAGAAATCATATGATGATCATACTACCGTAGGCACACAAAATCAAAGCCAAAGTGTCCTGCTCAACCAATAAATATATACACCTTCAGGAGAAAATCCTCCCCTTCGAAAGCAATTTGAGAAAATCAGAACAAGCAACTGCCACATCAGAAGCAAAGAGATCAACAAAAGGACTCGGGGAAACACAAAAGAGCAGGGAAATATGACATCACCAAACAATCATAACAATCGTCCAGCAACAGATCCCAATCAGAAAGAATTCCTCATTAAAGTGGTAATAAAGTCCTTTTACATTTGTTGACAAAGAAAAGTCAATTATATATCACTCTTGTTCCCTTATCTTGTTTTCCATTTATTCGTCTGAGGTCAGGGGTTGTTGGGAAGGTAGCAAAATATTAAAGTATAGTTGATGAAATACATAATGCTAAGAACATAGCTGGCAACATTCCAGATGACATCTTAAAAGATCAATATGTTCTTTAATTCGTTCAGGAAGAGGCTTTGACTACTAAAAAATCCACCTCTACTTTTAATTTTAAATCAAATGTTTTAAAGTAAGTATGTAGGTTTTGGGGGGAGCGGGGGGTTTGAGTCTCACTCTGTTGCCCCAGGCTAGAATGTCCTGGCATCACACCTCATAGCAACCTCAAACTCTTGGGCTCACACTATCCTCTTGCCTTGGTCTCCTGAGTAACTGGGACTACAGGTGCCCCCACAACGCCCAGCTACTTTTTCTATTTTTTGTAGAGATGGGTGGTCTCACTCTTGTTCAGGCTGGTCTCCTACTCCTAAGCTCAAGCAATCCACCTGCCTCAGCTCCTGGAGTTCTAGGATTATACGTAACAGCCATTGCTCTTGGCCAAGTTTGTGGTTTAGAAGATAGAGAGAAGACAGTGCTAAAAATTACAAGGCAGGCCAGGTACAGTGGCTCATGCCTGCAATCCTAGCACTCTGGGAGGCTGAGGCAGGTGGATGGCCTGAGCTCAGGAGTTCAAGACCAACCTGAGCTGGAGCGAGACCTCGTCTCTAAAAAAAAAAAAAAATAGTCGGGCGTTGTGGTGGACACCTGTAGTCCCAGTTACTCCGGAGGCTGAGGCAAGAGAATTGCTTAAGCCCAAGAGTTTGAGGTTGCTGCAAGCTGTGACGCCACAACACTCTACCAAGGGCAACAAAGTGAGACTCTGTCTCAAAAAAAAAAAAAAAAATTACAAGGCAAAGCCAGGAGCACACTCTTTACGGCTGAGGCAAGAGGATTGCTTGAGGTCAGGCGTTCAAGACCAACCTGAACAAAGCAAGACCCTGTCTCTACTAAAAAGAGAAAATAAGGGGGTGGCACCTGTGGCTCAAAGGGGTAGGGCGCCGGCCCCATATGCCAGAGGTGGTGGGTTCAAACCCAGCCCCAGCCAAAAACAGCAAAAAAATAAAATAAAATAAAATAAAATAAAAACAGAAAATAATAGCCCAGAATGATGGTGTGTAATGTAGTTGCAACTATTTGGGAACCTGAGGCAGAAGGACTGCTTGAACACAGGAGTTTGAGGTTGCTGTGAGCTAGACTGAGGCCATGGCATTCTATCCTGGGCAAAAAGTGAGATTCTCTCTTTCAAAAGAAAAAATACAGAAATGAATAATTAGTATTTCCTAACAATTCCATTAAACCAAGAGATTTATGTTGGTGTGTGAAACTTGCAGTACTCATGGAAAATATTAAATATATGTTAAAACAAACACCTTGTATTGGCAAGAACTATCACAAATTACTTAGAAACAACATTTCAGGAAAGCATTCCTAGTTACATACAAAATTTGGATTTTCAGGCAGTACCCGTAGCTTAGTGGGTAAGATGCCAGCCACAATACACTGAGACTGGGGGGTTCGAATCTGGCCCAGGCCAGCTAAAGCAACAATGACAACTGCAACAGAAAAATAGCCGGGCATTGTGGCAGGCACCTGTAGTTCCAGTTACTGGGGAGGCTGAGGCAAGAGGTTGCTGTGAACTGTGATGCCACAGCACTCTACCCAGGGCAATAACTTGAAACTCTCGTCTCAAAAAAAAAAAAAAAAAAAATCTTGGATTGTCAGTGTTGTGTATCAAAGCAAAAATTCCTAAACAATTAGGAGGTAAATTTCTTTTAATCCATTTTTGTAAACTGGGGACCACAAAGAACATGCATTTGATATAACAGTTCTCTAAATAATCACTGTAATATAAAACCCTAAAACAACTTTACTCAAACTGAGTAACAATAATACTGTATCATTAATTGAAAACAAAGGAATCATTCAGAAAATTAACAGAACAAAAAGTTGGTTCTTCAAAAAGATAAAAAAATTTATAAACCTTTGGCCAGATTAACCAGAAACAGAAAAGTAAAATCTCTAATAATCTCAATCAGAAGAAATGAAAAAGGGGAAATAACCAATACCATAAAGATACAAAAGATTATCTCTGACTACTTTAAGAAACTCTATGTCCAGGAATTTGACAATGTGGAGAAAATGGACAAATACCTATAATCACACCATCTCCCTAGACTTAACCGGGAATAAATAGATCTCTTGAACAGACCAGTATCAAGCACTAAAAATGAAGAAATAATAAAAAAGCTTCCAACAAAAAAAGTGCCCTAGACCAAATGGCTTCACATCAGAATTCTATCAAACCTTTGAAGAAGAGCTTGTACCTATACTGCGGAACCTATTCCAAAACACTGAGAAGCAAGGAACCTTCCCCAACACGTTCTATGAAGCAAACACTATCCTGATACCAAAACCAGGAAAGACCCAACTAAAAAGAACTATAGACCAATTTCACTAATGAATATTGATGCAAAAATACTCAATAAAACCTCAGCTCTCACACATTACAGCTACATATTTAAAAAATTATACATCACAATAAAGTAGGTTTCATACCAGGGATGCAAGGCTGGTTTAACACACACATAAAGTAACAATAACCCTGTACCATTAATTGAAAATAGAAGAATCATTCAGAAAATTAACAAAACAAAAAGTTCATTCTTCTTCTACATATATAATTCAGCATATCGATAGAAGCAAAAACAAAGACCATATGATCCTCTCAATAGATGTAGAAAAAGCATTTGATAAAATTCAACATCCTTTTCTAACAAGAACACTTAAGAAAATAGGCATAGGTGGCATATTTGTTAAACTGATTGAAGCCATCTACAACAAACCCACAGTAGTATCATACTGAAAGGAGTAAAACTGAAAGCTTTTCCACTTAGAGCTGGAACCAGACAAAGATGTTCTCTATTGCTACTACTACTCAACATAGTTCTGAAAGTTCTAGCAAGAGAAGGATACAAAAGGCATCCAAATGGGGGCAAAGGAGGTCAAACTCTTGCTCTTTGCCAATGATATGATCTTATACTTAGAAAACCCCAGAGACTCAACTATAAGATTCCTAGAAGTGATGAAGAAATACAGTAACATGTTAGGGTATAAAATCAGTGTCCACAAATCAGTAGCCTTGTACACAACAGTAACAGCCAAGTTGAGAAGCAAATCAAGGACACAATTCCCTTCACATTAGCTTCAAAGAAAATGAAATACCTAGGAGTATACTTAACAAAAGAGGTGAAGGACCTCTACAGAGAGAATTATGAAACCCTAAGAAAAGAAATAGGAGATATTAACAAATGGAAGAACATACCATGTTCTTGGCTGGAAAGAATAAATATTGGTTAAAATTTCTATACTATCCAAGGCAATCTACGGATTCATATAATCCCCATTAAAATACCAACAGCATACTCTGAAAAACTAGAAAAAATAGTTCATCGTTTTGTATGGAACCAGAAAAAAACCCATATAGCCAAAGTGATTCTTAGTAATGAAAACAAAGCCGGAGACATCACTCTACCAGATGTTAGGTTATATTACAAGACCACCGTGATCAAAACAGCATGGTTTTGGCACAAAAATAGAGACACAGACACAGGGAACCAAACAGAAAACCAAGAAATGAAACCAGTCTTTTATTGCCATCTGATCTTTGATAAACCAAACAAAAGCACACACTGGAGAAAATAAGCCCTATTTAATAAATGATGGTAGAAGAACTGAATAAGCACATGGAAAAGACTGAAACTGGACCCAAACCTTTCACCACTTACAAAAATTGACTCAAGATGGACTCAGTGCCCGTAGCACAGTGGTTATGGCACCAGCCATATGCACCGAGGCTGGCAGGTTTGAGCCCAGCCTGGGCCAGCTGAACAACGACAACTGCAATAAAAAAATTGCTGGGCGTTGTGGTGGGTGCCTGTAATCCCAGCTACTTGGGAGGCTGAAGCAAGAGAATCGCTTAAGCCCAAGAGTTTGAGGTTGCTGTGACGCCACAGCAGTCTAACAAGGGTGACATAGTGAAGCTCTGTCTCAAAAAAAAAAAAAAAAAATTAAGTCAAGATGGATAAACGATTTAAATCTAAGACATGAAATGATAAAAATCCTAGAAGAAAGTATGGGAAAAACTCTTCAGGATGTTGGACTGGGGAAAGATGTTACGAGGAAGACTTCAGTGGCAATTGCAACCACAAAAACAAACAAATGGAACTTAAGCTGAAAACCTTTTGCACAGCTAAAATAAAAGAAATAATTGCACAACAGTTAAAGAAAATAGACGACCTGCAGATATTTGCATATATTTGCAGATATTTGACAAAGGGTTGATAACTAGAATCTATAGAGAATTCAAATTAATCAACAACAAAAAAAAGAGCAAAAATTCCCATCTATCACAGAGCAACAGACATGACCAGAACCTTTTCTGAGGAACACAGACAAATGGCTAACAAACATACCAAAAAATGCTCATTGTCCCAAATCATCACAGAAATGCAAATCAAAACCACCCTGAGATATCACCTAACCCCAGTGAGAATAGCCCACATAACTAAGTCCCACAGTTGCAAATGCTGGCAAGGATGTGGAGAGAAGGGAATACTTTTACACTGTTGGTGGGAATACAAACTAATACAGCTTCTTTGGAAAGAAATATGGAGAATCCTCAAAGAACTCAAAGGCATCTACCCGGAAGAAAGAAATCATTTTATCATAAGGACATTTATACTAGATTGTTTACAGCAACTCAATTTACAATCACCAAGATGTAGAAACAACCTAAATGCCCACCAACCCAGGAATGGATGAACAAACTATGGTGTGTATATATATATATACACACACACACACATATATATACCGTGGAATGCTATTCAGCCATAAAAAAGGATTAACCTGGACGGAGTTGAAATATATTCTTCTTAGTAAATATCACAAGAATGGAAAAGCAAATATCCAATGTACTCAATACTAATATGAAGCCAGCAGACATTCTAATATATGCCCACATAAGAGAAAAACTCAATTCAATTCATGCGGGGCGGGGGGGAGAAAGGAGGGAGCAGAGGGGCAAGGGAAGGGGATTGATGTGCTCCCACTTAATGGGCACAATGTAAGGGTATACAGCATATAACAGAACTACAAGACAGACTCTCCCTAACAAATGCAAACATTGTAACCTAGTTGTTTGTACTCTCACATTAACCTGAAATTACAAGCAAAATACGATATCATTAACAATCGCTTTTTACTTCTTTGTTCAATATGACATAAAGATAAAATGTTTATAGACATCTTAAAACTTCAGATGCCTGCTTAGCTAGTACTTTACTTTAAATTACATCTATTTTCTTTGAAAATAGCAAAGAAGGATGTGCTCTCTATTCCTAAAAGGTTCAAGAGAACAAAACTGGAATTACATGAAGGCACTTACCCATTCAGTGACTAATAAAAACTGATTTGTTTTTCTCCCTTTCAATCTCTGCCCAATCAATTCAGGTTCTTTTGTATTTTTTCTCTCACTTCACTATGTCAAAGTTCAACATCTGCTAACTCTAAAGACAAGGGAAAAAAGGAGATCAAGGAAACATTATAAAAATAAATGAAAAACAAAAAATTCTGAACATAAAAAGTTTTGCAAATGTATTATTATTGAAATGGTAAAGGAGTAAAAGGCCCAGAGAGAGCTTGATAAATAGTCACAAATTCAGAATTATAGGAGAAAATAATCAATAACATAGTGAACCAGTTCAACTTCCTTGTCCCCAATTCTAACTTAAATAACATAGAATAAATTTTCTGGGTTTTTCTGTTACATTATTCCACAGTTAAGAACCTATTCCAGTTCATTTTATCTTAAATTATCAAAACTAGAGACCTTCATTTTCATCTTTTCTAAACTTCATCTTCCATTTATCTTCCAACCAAGGTAATCTATCTACTGTCCTTCAAATACAGTTTTGCTTGCCAGCGTGGTGCCTCATGCCTGTAATCTTAGCACTCTGGGAGGCTGAGGCAGGTGGACTGCTTAAGCTCAGGAGTTCGAGACCAGCCTAAGCAAGAGTAAGATCCTCTCTACTAAAAATAGGAAAAATCAGCCCTGCACTATGGTGGGCTCCTGTAGTGCCAGCTACTCAGGAGGCTGAGGCAAGAGGATCTCTGGAAGCCAGGAATTTGAGGTTGCTGTAGGCTATGATGCCATGGCTCTCTACTCAGGGCAACAGAGTAAGACTCTGTCACAAACAAAAAAAAAGTTTTGCTCTTTTTGTCTGTGACTGTACACTATTTCTTCTTTCTATTCAATATACATTCATTATATTTTTTACAATTGAAATGTTTGTGGACTTTCATTTAAACTTCATGAATTGTACAAAGTAACCAAAAGAAAATCAACAATATCATTCATGATAAATCAGGTTTGTCTTTCAATGTTTCCTAATCTTTGAGAATAGAAAAGATCCTTCTAATGTTTATACACAGCATAATTATAGAATACATTTGTATTTTTTATTTAATAAGCATTTTCCAAATGTCTATCATCTTTGTAATTATAGTAATAGTAAATGACTACATAATTTTCCATCAAATGTACACCATTTATAGTATCCCATTTTTTCTAGCTAGTACCCAAAGTATGGTAGGTAGCTGCTTTAAAAATATTTATTTAACAAGCCAGGCCAGGGCTCAGTGCCCATAACACAATGGTTACGGCACCAGTTCGAACACAGCCCAGGCCAGCTAAACAACAAATGACAACTGCAACAAAAAGTAGCCAGGCATTGTGGCGGGCACCTGTAGTCCCAGCAATTTGGGAGGCTGAGGCAAGAGAATTACTTAAGCCCAAGAGTTTGAAGTTGCTGTGAGCTGTGACACCATGGCACTCTACCGAGGGCAACATAGTGAGAGTCTATCTCAAACAAAAAAAAAAAAAAAAAAAAAAAGCCAGGCCAGGTGAGGTGGCTCACACCTGTAATCCTAGCACTCTTAGCCAGGTGAGGTGGGTGGATTGCTTGAACACAAGAGTTCGAGGCCAGCCTGAGCAAGAGTCAAGACCTAGTCTCTGCTAAAAATAGAAAACCTAGCCAGGCGTGGTGTTGCATGCCTCTAAGTCCCAGCTACATTGGGAGGCTGAGGCAAGAGAATAGGATTGCTTGAGCTCTAGAATTTGAGGTTGCTGTGAGCTAGGCTGACACCATTGCACTCTACTACTCTCAAAAACAAAACATAACAACAAAACAGGTGAGGGCCTGTGGCTCACACGTGTAATCCTAGCACTCTGGGAGGCTGAGGGAGGAGAATCTCTGGATCCCAGGAGTTAGAGGTTGCAGTGGGTTATAACGACACCACTGTACTTGAGACTTCTGTCTAAAAAAGAAAAAATATTGGGCCAGGCATGGCGGCTCATGACTGTAATCCCAGCACTTGGGAGGCTGAGGCTGGTGGACTGTCTGAACTCACAGGTTCGAGAACAGCCTGAGCCAGAGCAAAACCTCATCTCTAAAAAAAAAACAGGCAGGCATTGTGGCAGACGCTTGTAGTCCCAGCTCCTTGAGAGGCTGAGGCAAGAGAATCACTTAAAACCCAGAAGTTTGAGGTTGCAGTGAGATATGACATCACAGTACTCTACCAAGGATGACAAAATGAGACTCTGTCTCAAAAAGAGAAAAAACATTTTTTTACTAAATGAAGGTTTACTTTATAAAGTTCTTTAAGCATATTATTCTATAGGGTGTTGTCCTATAACTCAAAGTCATTTTTCTGAACCTCAATTACCTTAAACACTATAGCTGTTGACATGGATAAAGGAAATTATTTGAGTCTAGTAACTGATAATCACCACAATTAGAGCTCTAAGCAAAAACAGAAATTTACCAAATTTATTAATTATATTAATATTAATGTAAATATATTTAATAAATTTACATTTGTGACTTTACTCTTAAACATTAATACATTTATTAAACATAGATATAATTATATTGACTTATTAAATATAGGCATATAATGTTATTAGAATTAAATATTTTTTTTTCTTGTTTTTCTTTTTTTGAGACAAGATCTCACTCTGTCACCCTGGCTAGAGTGCAGCAGCGCTCACTGTAACCTCAAACTCTTAGACTCAAATAATCTTCCTGCCTTGGCCTCCCAAAGTGCTAGCATTACAGGCATGAGCCGCCATGCCCAGCCAGAAATAAATATTTCTTTTTTTCTTTTTGAAACAGAGTCTCACTATGTTACCCTCAGTAGAATGCCGTTGCATCACACCTCACAGCAACCTCTTGGGCTTAAGCGATTCTCTTGCCTCAGCCTCCCAAGTAGCTGGGACTACAGGCACCCACCATAACACCCGGCTATTGTTTTGTTGTAGTTGCCATTGTTGTTTAGCTGGCCTGGGCCAGGTTCGAACTCGCCACCCTTGGTGTATGTGGGTGGCGCTGTAATCACTGTGCTATGGGCATCGAGCCCAGAAATAAATATTTCTAATAAGAATTTATTAAGGCCTGACACTACACTAGGAGCCAGTGATGACACAGATGAAAGCAGTAACCTCTGCCTTCACAGATTTTTGTTTAGTTCTACCTTCCCGTTTCTCTTTCTATACTTTTATTCCATCCCTAGCTGTCCTTTCTCCTATGACTGTCCAGATTCCAAATGCGCAATTGCCTTCACCCTAATCAAAGTTTCCCTATCAGTTTCTTCCCCAAAGACCCACGCACAGAAGTTAACTATTATATTTTCCCTTCTCCCACCTCCTTGAAAACTGGCAGTCCTTCAGCATCAGCATCTCATGATGACTTTGACCAGAAGAAAATCTTATTTGTATATAATATTTAATAGGTTAATGTTTTTAAAAAAGGTTTAACCTACCCAATACAAAATTAATTTTTTAAAGTAACCTTTATAACTCAAATGTACAGACTACATGGGGGAGATTCTTGAACAAAAGGAGCTTACTTGTCCCCTAACAGACTATGGAACCATTGTTCCAATATCTATCCCCAAGCAAAAACTCACAACATAAAATCAAAACGTAAGTGTATAATCTGACAGCTCTTCAGAAGATTATCAATCCATGATTTATAAAAATTAAGATAGGAATAATAGACCTCTAGATGGGAAAGCATCTTATTATCAGTCACAATGCAATCTCTCATTTTATACCCAAAGAGACTAAATCACAGAAAATGGCTTACTTAACATATGTAGCTAGTTACTGGCAGAGCTTAGGGAAGAACTCAAGTCCCTTAATCCAGAATTTTTTACACTGAGGATTTCTCCTCTAATAAATGGTGTTACTGATCCAAGGCACATCTTAAGCCTTCTTTTTTCAATAAAGTATTCTGTATCACTTGTTATCCACAATTAATATGTGGTAAATATATTCCAAATTCTTATGAGTTCTAGTAAATTAAGACACCACTATGTTGAATCCAGAAAATAGCTAACTGAAACAAATCAAAATGGAAACCACAAACTACTTACACATTACCAAAAGTCTCTCTCCAAAATGATGCCAGATCTCAATTTGTGAATTCTGCAAGTCTCAGAGTTTGAGAAATACTGTATTAAAAAGAATAAGAATTGACCTTAAATTAATTCCAATCAAATATTTCCCATAACACGTCTTTGGATATTTAAAGTTTTGTTAACAATGACAATTTTTTAACAAACTGTTTGCATTTATTGCTTTAATATGGTTAAGAGTCAATAAGCAATTTTCAAACACCAGCTCTTTCAGAAAACACATTTCAGTTAAGAATAGGAATATGCTTTAAAAAATAAACAAAAACCAGAAGATAAAGGGGACAAACAAAGAAAGAAAAGAAAATATAAGGGTACAAAAGAGGAATTATAGAGCAAGGAATGTAAAAAAGACATGCATGCCTACTTCTGGGGCATCATATGTATATAATGTCTCACTTATAGAGGAAAAATATACAAATTTAAGACAATTCAAATACAGATTCAAGTAACTTCCATACACCTAACATTTCACAGAAGTGAACACCCAAAAGTATTTTCCCTTTATTATAAATTTTAAAGATACTA
This sequence comes from Perodicticus potto, assembly GCA_963574655.1. NCBI lineage: Eukaryota > Metazoa > Chordata > Mammalia > Primates > Lorisidae > Perodicticus > Perodicticus potto. Next base: position 33,887 of record CAUYRH010106267.1, read on the forward strand.
TAGTGAGCCCTCTATATCTACAGCCATGGATTCAATCAACCATAGTTGAAAATATCAAAAATAAATAAAACTGAATTTAAACGAAAAATGTAGCAAAAAAACACAAATTTTAGGGTGGCGCCTGTGGCTCAAAGGAGTAGAGTGCCAGCCCGATATGCCAGAGATGGTGAGTTCAAATCCAGCCCCAGCCAAAAAAAAAAAAAAAAACCCCACAAATTTTAAAAACAAGTATTTACATAGTATTATTTGTATTAGTCATTATAAGTAATCTAGAGATGATTTAAAGTATACAGGAGGATATATGTAGGTAATATACAAATAAACTTTTTTTTTTTTTTTTTTTTGAGACAGAGCCTCAAGCTGTCACCCTGGATAGAGTGCTGTGGCATCACAGCTCACAGCAACCTCCAATTCCTGGGCTCAAGCGAGTCTCCTGCCTCAGCCTCCCAAGTAGCTGGGACTATAGGTGCCCACCACAACGCCCGGCC
>CAUYRH010106269.1:0-28972 GCA_963574655.1 Perodicticus potto
TTTTTTGAGACAGAGCCTCAAGCTGTCACCTTGGATAGAGTGCTGTGGCATCACAGCTCACAGCAACCTCCAATTCCTGGGCTCAAGCGAGTCTCCTGCCTCTGCCTCCCAAGTAGCTGGGACTACAGGCGCCCGCCACAATGCCCAGCCATTTTTTGGTTGCGGCCGTCATTGTTGTTTGGCGGGCCCAGGCTGGATTCGAACCCGCCAGCTCAGGTGTACGTGGCTGGCACCTTAGCTCATTGAGCCACAGGCGCCAAGCCACTACAAAATTTTTAAATACTTTATTACTACAAAATATTTTATTACTTAGCACAGCTAATGATTATCTGAACCTTCTGCAAAGGGTAATCTTCATGTTGATGGAGGGTCTTGCCCCAGGGTCAATGGCTGCCCACTGATCAGGGTGGTGGTTGCTGAAGGCTGGCGTGGCTGTGGCAATTGCTCAAACTAAGTCAACAATGAAGTTTACCACATCTATTGACTCTTCCTTTCATGGAAGATTTCTCTGTAGCAGGCGATGTTTGATAGCATTTTACCCACCACAGAAATTCTTCCAAAGTTTGAGTCAATTCTCTCAACTCCGCCATTGTTTTATCAACTAAGTGGATGTGATATTCTAAATCCTTTCTCAAAGCCAGACACACACCTTTAATCCTAGCATTCTTGGAAGCTGAGGTGGGTGGATTGCTTGAGTTGAGCTCGGGAATTTGAGACCAGCCTGAACAACAGCGAGACCTCGTCTCTACCAAAAATAGAAAAAGTAGCTAGGCATAGTGATGGGCACCTGTAGTCCCAGCTACTTGGAAGACTGAGGCAGGAAGATCACTTGAGCCCAGGAGTTTGAGGTTGCTGTCAGCTAGGATGCCACAGCACCATACCTCGGGTGACAAAGTGAGACTCTGTCCCCCCGCCAAAAAAATAAATAAATAAAAAATAAATCCTTTGTTGACATTTCAACAAAGTTCACAGCATCTTCGCCAGCAGTAAATTCTACCCTAAAAAATTACTTTCTTTGCTTATCTATAAGAAGCAATTCCTCACCTGGCAAAGTTTTATCATGAGACTGCAGAAATTTGGCCCCATCTTCAGGCTCCACCTCTAATTCTAATTCTCTTGCCATTTCCACCACATCTTCAGGTACTTCCTCTACTGAAGTCTTGAACCTCTCCAAGGCATTCACGAGGTTTTGGACCAACTTCTTCCAAACTCCTGTTACTGACGATATTTTGATCTCTCCTCATAAATCATGAAGGTTCTTAATGACATCTGGAATGGTGAATCCTTTCCAGGGGGGCTTTCCATTTACTTTGCCCAGACCCATCAGAGGACTCACTATCTATGGCAACAATAACCTTACAAAACATATTCCTTAATAAAATTTGAAAGTCGGCTCGACGCCTGTGGCTCAACGGGCTAAGGCGCCAGCCACGTACACCTGAGCTGGCGGGTTCGAATCCAGCCCGGGCCTGCCAAACAACAATGATGGCAGCAACCAAAAAAAAAATGGCCAGGCGTTGTGGCCGGCGCCTGTAGTCCCAGCTACTTGGGAGGCAGAGGCAAGAGACTCGCTGGAGCCCAGGAATTGGAGGTTGCTGTGAGCCGTGATGCCACAGCTCTCTTTCCAGGGTGACAGCTTGAGGCTCTGTCTCAAAAAAAAAAAAAAAAAGAATTTGAAAATCAAAATTCCTCCTTGATCCATGGGCTGCAGAATGGATGCTGTGTGATTAGGCATGAAACTTTCATCTCCAATAGAAGACCTCTTGGGTAACCAGATGCGTTGCCAACAAACAGTAATATTTTGAAAGGAATCTTTTTTTCTAAGCAGGAGGTCTCAACAGTGGATTTAAAATACTGGTAAACAGATGTTCTAGCATCAGAGTTTTTTGGCCCATTTATGGACAGGCAGAGTAGCACAATTCCTAAGGGATCTAGGGTTTTCAGAATGACAAATGAGCCCCGGCTTCAACTTAAAGTCACCAGCTGCATCGCTCCTAACTTGAGAGTCAGCCTATTGTTCTTTGAAGCTTTGAATTCAGGCATTGACTTGTCCTCCAACTTCTGCTACCAGAAAACTTTTCTTCTGCAGCTTCCTCTCCCCTCTCAGCCTTCACAGAACTGAAGCCAGGCAGGGCCTTTGTCTGGACTAGGGTTTGGCTTAAGGGGAGGTTATGGCTGGTTTGTTCTTCTATCTAGACCACTAAAACTTTCTCCATATCAGCAATAAGGCTGTTTTGCTTTCTTATCATTCATGTGCTCACTGGAGTAGCATTTTTAATTTCCTCCGTGAACTTTTCCTTTGCATTTACACTTGGCTAACTTTGCCACAAGAGACTCAGCTTTCAGCCTGTCTCAGCTTTCAACATGCCTTCCTCACTGAGCTTGATCATTTCTAGCTTTTTGATTTAAAGTGAGTGATGTGCAACTCTTCCTTTCACGTGAACACTCAGAGGCCATGATAGGGTTATTAATTGGCCTAATTTCAATATCATTGTGTCTCAGGGAAGAGGGAGGCCCTCAGAGAGGGAGAGAGATGGGGAAGTGGAGTAAGTGGAACAGTCAGAACACACAACATTCATCAGTTACATTCACCATCTTAAATGGGTGCAGTTCATGGTGCCCCAAAACAGTTACGATGGTAACATCTGAGATCACTGATCACAGATTACCATAACAGATATAATCATGATGAAAAAAGTTTGAAATATTGCAAGGCTTACCAAAATGTGGCTCAGACATGAAGCAAGAACGTGCTGAAGGGAAAGTCCCAATAGACTTACTTGACTCAGGGTTGTCACAAACCTTCAATTTGTAAATAACACAATGTCTGAGAAGCATAATAAGGAGCCCAATAAAACCAGGTGCACCTGCAGTAGGAGCTGAACCGAAGTGAACTATATTTGGGAAGGTTCAAGGCCCATGACCACTCCCAAACCGATAGGTCAGTTCATGGATTCCACTTTAGGTCGGCTGCCTGGAGGCCCCTTCACCTCATCAGGAACAGGATTTCAATGTAGTGTAAATGGGTATGAGGCTTTCCCAGGCACTGTGGAAGCTGCCAGGGCAGGTGTTTGCTCCTGCCCCCCAGGAACTTGCTCTGGTGTCAGCAGTACCCCTAGGAGCAGAGCTGTGAGGTTGTGACAAAAGTTCAGAACTCAGATCCTTGTAAGTTCTCAGTTTTGGTGCAATCAGGCCTACCTCAACCCATCCACCAGATAGAGCAAAACCGAGTTCAGTCCTGCCAGGCTAATACCTCCTGCACCCTTGGGACCCCCAGCCCAACTCAGCCCCCCATTGTGTGACCCTGACCACCATCCCCAGCGGCCTTTTCCACAATAAGCACCCACAGATCTTGATTTATCTTCACTGGGATTAGGTTCTCCCTTTGTCTGAGGCCAAACCCAGCATCTGATACCCCGTTTCTGGCTCCCTCTGTCCCAGGCTAACTTACCCAGGCACATATTCATCCTAAGTAATATCCCTTAGACCCCTTTTGCCTGTCCATGGCAACAGCTAGCAGTGAACAGTAGTCGAGTTTATTCTTAACAAAGAGGTTGTGAGGAACACGTAGACATCTTTAATTTATTCATTCAATTACTCAGTAGGTATTTAATGAGCATCTATTATATGCCAAGCACTGAGGGGTCAACAGATTGCCTTCTTAAAAATGTGAGTTTTAAACATGTGTTTAATATTAAATGCATATAAAAGGCTAACAATCAACAAAATGAAAAGGCAACCTGCAGATTGGGAGAAAATATTTGCAAAGCATATATCAGATGAGGGGTTCAGATCCAGGATTTGTAAGGAACTCATACAACTTAATAGCAAGGAAACATAAAGTGCAGTTTAAAAATGGGCAAAGGGGGGGGGCGCCTGTGGCTCAGCGAGTAGGGTGCCGGCCCCATATGCCAGAGGTGGCGGGTTCAAACCCAGCCCCGGCTAAAAACTGCAAAAAAAATAAATAAATAAAATACAATAAAAACGGGCAAAGGGTCTCAATAGATATTTCTCCAAAGATGATTTTAAAATGTCCAACAGGTACTTCGAAAGGTGTCCTACATCATGAATCATCAGGAGAATGCAAATCGAAACCACCATGAGATACCACCTCACACATGGTAGGCTACCATCAAAATGACAAGAGATGGCAATTTCTGGTGAGGGTGCGTAAAAGAGGCAACATTTGCACACTGTTGGCAGGGATATAGATTGGTGCAGCTATTATGGAAAAATAGTATGGAGGTTTCTCATATGACCCAGCAATCTATCCTTTGGGTGTATACTCGAAGGAAATGAAATGATCACCTTGTAAAGACATCTGCACTCCCAAGTTCATTGTAGCCAAGGTATGGAAACAACCCCAGGGTTCCATCAGTGGACAAATGAATAGAGAAACTATGGTGCATAGGTACCATGGAATAGTATTCTGCCCTTGGAAGGAAGAGACCCTTCTTGCCATTCGCCACGCATAGATGAATCTGGAGAACATCATGCTAGTGAAATAAGTCAGACACAGAAAGATACTTAGTGATCTCACTTATATGTGGAGTCTTTAGGAAACAAAGTTCAAATGTATAGAGATAGGGAATGAAATGGGGGGGAGGGAGGAAATAGGAGATGTAGGTCAAAGGATACAAAGTAACAAATGGGCTCGGCGCCTGTGGCTCAACGGGCTAAGGTGCCAGCCACGTATACCTGAGCTGGCGGGTTCGAATCCAGCCTGGGCCCGCCAAACAACAATGACGGCCACAACCAAAAAATGGCCGGGCGTTGTGGCCGGCGCCTGTAGTCCCAGCTACTTGGGAGGGGGAGGCAAGAGACTCGCTTGAGCCCAGGAATTGGAGGTTGCTGTGAGCTGTGATGCCATAGCACTCTATCCAGGGTGACAGCTTGAGGCTCTGTCTCAAAAAAAAGAACAAAGTAACAAATGTGTGGGACGGACTAGTGCAAAGATCTAATGTACAACATGAAGATAATAGTAAATAGTGCATTGTATTCAGGATTTTTGTAAATGTGTACAATATAGCTGCTGTTGCCACACAGGGGAGAATGGGTAACTAGGTGAGATGATGATATATTAATTTGTTCCACTACAGTAAACATTTTACATCGTGTTATATATCGGTACCTTGAATATACACAATAAAATTTATTTTTAAACAATATTTTTACAAAACTATTTTAACTTGTATGATTGCATTTATTTGGATTAGATTTGGCCGTGAAGTTTTTTCAACTGAAATTAGAAGAGATAATTTATTTCTGTCTCATTGCGCAGCTGTGGAGATAAGTTGTCCACGGCTGGTGTAAGGCTCCATGGGGGCATGGCTCAGATACCCTTTATCTTATTCTATTATGTAATCATGCAGCACTCCATTCTCAAGGTTGTTTCATCGATAAAGATGATGGCTCCATAGTCCACATGCCATGAAGAGAGGAATGAGAAGGGCATGACCCATGCCTTCAAGGACATTCCTCTCAAGTTGCGCCCACCACTTCTGCTTAACGTCTCATTGGTCAGAACTTAGTCACGTGGCCACCTCTAGCTGCAAAGGAGGCTGGGCACTAATGTCTATATTGTGGGAAGCAGAATATATGTCCAGTCAAAGCTTGGAAAGATGGAGGGAACAGGACACTAGGAAACAGTGAGCGGGCTCTGTCACCATAAGGTATAAAGAGTAACAATAAGCCGGGTGCAGTGGCTCCTGCCTGTAATCCTAGCATTCTGGGAGGTTGAGGTGGGAGGATTGCCTGAGCTCAGGAGTTCAAGACCAGACTCTGCAAGAGTGAGACCCCGTCTCTACTAAAAAATAGAAAAAAAAAATAGCCCAGTGTCATGGCAGTTACGTATAGTCCCAGCTACTTGGGAGGCTGAGGCAGGGGGATCATTTAAGCCCAGCAGTTCGAGGTTGCCTTGAGCTACGCTGATGCCAGGGCACTCTGGCTAGCAGAGCAAGACTCTGTCTCAAAAAAAAGAAAGAGTAACAATAAAATGAGCACCTGTAGGCTTGGCACCCATAGCACAGTGGTTACAGAGCCAGCCACATACACCGAGGGTGGTAGGTTTGAACCTGACCCGAGTCAGCTAAACAACTGCAACAAAAAACTAGCCGGGCATTGTGGCAGGTGCCTATAGTTCCACTACTTGGAAGGATGAGGCAAGAGAATCGCTTAAGCCCAAGAGTTGGAAGGTCCTGTGAGCTGTGATGCCACAGCACTCTACTGAGGACGACATAATGAGACTCTATCTCAAGACAAAAAAATGAGCACCTGTAAAAACGGAGCATCCTCCATGCATTGAAGCAATTATGTACCTTCCCACCTCAGGCAAAGCTCTGAAACTTGATGTTTATCATTCTGTTGCTTGATTTTACAGTTTTCCAGCATACACGTGTATTTCTCAACTATCTACTAATTAGTTGTACATGTTTCCAACTTTGTGAAAATGGAATCATACCACACATTTTTTTTTGCAGCTCAATTTTTTGTTATGTCTCCGGAATTCATCTGTTGACATGTGTCACTATCATCCATTCATGTTCCCTGCTATAGAATGTCCCATTATATCAATATGCCACCAGGCGCTAGCATTCTCTGACAATAGAAATGTGGGTTAGTTGCATCTTTTCGTGGTTACAAGCAGTGCTGCTGTGAACATTCTCATGTATATCTCCTCGTGCACACGTGCAAGGGTTTCTCCAACACACATTTCTAAGAGGCATTGTTGGGTTGTGGGATATACATATATTTTGATATTGTCGAATAGGCTCTTAATAGAAGAAGCACAAAAGGTTCTGATGTCCCAGAGTTCTGATATATGGCTTGATCCTCTTCTGTTTAGGAGAATGGAAGGGTGTAATATAATCTCTGGCCACACACATGTGTGTAGGCACACACACGCGCATTAACTCCTTCATTTATTTGTCCATCTGTTCAGGAAACTTTTATCAGGTAGCTGTTATCACTAATTAAAAGGCACGCCATTGATGTAACAATTTTTCAGGAGACAAGAGACAAGCCACAATAGATGAGTCCATCCGTCATAAGACACTTCTCCATTTCAGGAACATTGAAATGTGCACATAAGAATCTTAGCACCAAAGAAAATATAGTCACCAGGCGTGGTGGCTCAAGCCTGTAATCCTAGCACTCTGGGAGGCCGAGGCATTGAGCTCAGAAGTTCAAGACCAGCCTGAGCAAAAGCGAGACCCCTGTCTCTATTAAAAACAGAAAAACTAAGGCAAGAGGATCGCTTGAGCCTGAGTTGGAGGTTGCTGTGAGCTATGACACTACAGCACTCTATCCAGGGTGACAGCTTGAGACTGTCTCAAAAAGAAAGAAAGAGAGAGAGAGATAGGAAGGAAGGAGAAGAGAAAGGAAGGAAGGAAGGAAGGAAGGAAGGAAGGAAGGAAGGAAGGAAGGAAGGAAGGAGAAAGAAAGAAAGAAAGAAAAAGAAAGAAAAGAAGGAAAGAAAGGAAGGAAGGAAAGAAGGAGAAAGAAAGAAAGGAAGGAAAGAGAAAGAAAGAAAGAAAAAGAAAGAAAAGAAGGAAAGAAAGGAAGGAAGGAAGGAAGGAGAAAGAAAGAAAGGAAGGAAAGAGAAAGAAAGAAAGAAAAAGAAAGAAAAGAAGGAAAGAAAGGAAGGAAGGAAGGAAGGAAGGAGAAAGAAAGAAAGGAAGGAAAGTGAAAGAAAGAAAGAAAAAGAAAGAAAAGAAGGAAAGAAAGAAAGAAAGAGAGAGAGAGAGAGAGAAAGAAAGAAAGAAAGAAAAGGAAAGAAAGAAAGGAAAAGAAAAGATAGTCTATTCAGGGAACTCTCTAGAAGAGAGAGAAAGCCACCAGAACAGAAGATGATGACGATAGCAAATAAAAGATGTTTAGCAGTCTCTCTACTCAACCCAAAGTGTGGTCGCCTGGGGGCCCCACAGCATGGCTGTCACCTGTGAGCTAATGAGAAATGCAGAGTCTCAGGCCACTGAGACTCACCGACTCAGAATCTAGCTTCCCATGATCCCAGGGGACTCCCATGCCCATTAAAATCTGAGAACCACTGCAGTAAGAGTCTTTCCAACTGAGAGCAATCAAGAAAGGCCTCCTGGAAGAAGTGTCTTTGGAGAAGAAGAAAAAGGAGGAAAAACTACATTTATTGATCGCCTGCTGTAGCTTAGAAACCATGCTGGGAGACTTCACTGAATCTTCGGAATGAATCCCCTTGTCCCTCAGCAAGGATTCATGTCACTTTCTTGGAGCAAAGGAAACTGGGGCACAGACAGGTCACATAATGTGCTCAAATCCACACAGCTAACAAGGCTGGGTTTAGAAGCTTCATCTGAATCTAGAGCCCAGCCTTTCCCCTCCACCCCCGGCATCACATGTGAAGAACTAAAGTAGCCGGGGAGACAAGAATCAGACAGGAAGCAACCGGAGATTATAGGAGCAAATGCTCATTGCTGAGGTCAGCCCCCGAGTGCTGGGGACTTCAGAGGTGACAGTGGAGAGCAAATTCAGGGAAGGGAGGCCACCAAGCCTGCCAGTGCCTGCCCAGCACTAGCACATACTCAGAACTATCTACTGAATGAATGGATGAACAAATGAATGATCAAATAGGAAATCAAGCAAACTTACAGACCGCCAAGGCCCTGTTGTTTCAAACTCTCCATCTCTAATTGGTAGCTGTGCCCTAAGACAGGGCTCGGGTTCCCACCAGAAAGGTGCCAGGCATGGCCCACCCTCCCGAGGTCTCCTGAACCCCAACCGCCTGGGAGGGCCCTGCCAGAAAAGCAGAAAGCCAGGAGCAGAAAAGCTTTAAAACACAGAGAAAGCAGCTCTCACCAAACCCTTCATTTGCTTTATTTAAAAAATTACTTAGACAACCTCCTCCCCACGCCTCAGCCCGCTCCATCATGCCCCCTCCTGGCTCCTGGGCTGCTCTTTCAGCTTCTCGTGAATATGTGGAAAATAAAACAGCGTCTGTTCAGCCCCTAATGACCAGGTTTATGAGGAGCTTATTGTATCTAAAGAAACAAGACAGCAGTTGGTGTGAGATATTAATGTGCTTTCTACAAAGCTGATGAAACCCCCTTTTTAAACTGCTTAATACCTGCAAGCTGAAATTCCTAGCCTGAAGCGGTAAATTCCCGAGGCCGAGCTGTGGCAGCCTAAGGCACAGCCACCTTGGCTTGGCCTTCTGGGGTGGTGATTCCGTGGAGATTCAAGGCTGATGAACCCCTTGGCTGAATAAGCCTTCCTAGTTCCTGGTGGGAGAGTCTCCCTCACGCCCCTATCCTCCAGTGCTCATGGCCAATGCTGGTAAGGGTTGCAGGGACAGATGGAGACGTCCCTCCTCGGCTCGGCCTCAGAAGGTCCGGCCCCTGCCTCTCCTCTAGCCATCTCCTGCCCTCGCCCTCACCCACACCAATCTTTTTGCAAATCACCAGTCCCACTAACTTGCATGCCTTTGCTCTAGCCCACCCCAAACACAGGATCATCCTTCATCCAGCGGAGTGCTGGTAAATGTTTAACAAGCAGCTCTCTGGGCAGCAGGCAGCTGGCACCTGAATTTGTACCATCTGCCATTCCCGTGGTGTAAATACTCCTACAGCGGCTGATTTCAAACTTCTAATGTGAGTTGGGAAGAGACAATACCAAATGGCTCCCATGGGCTGCAACGAGCCAGCTCCACACCCCACTGTCTTCAGCCTTCTGCTCAAGCCTCGTCACCCCCCAACTCCACTCTGGGACGCCTTCAACCCCCTGAGACACTTTGTTCCCTCCTGTGTCCAGCATTCCCCTGGCTGCTTTTGCTGGAGAGCCCTCTGCACCCCTCCACCACCTCCTCATGCCTCTGCCCACGCACCCAGCCCCCCAGCTGCTGCACCTGGCTAACACCTCTCCACCTTCTGTGTCCACTCAGCACCCCCCAAAGGCCTGTGTCACCCACACTGCCATGCCTGGACACACCCCCTTCTCTGTACTCCAGACACACTCTGATTTCCCTCTGTTACCACATGCACCCTGCTACACCACAGCATCTGGTTTTTGTCTGTGACCATACTCTGCAGCTTCCTTGAGAACACAAACTATATATTTCTGTCTCTATGTCCTCAGCAAGAGCATAGCATACAGTTGGCAACCTAAGGCACAGCCAACTTAGCTTGGCCTTCATGCCATATAAATGGTAGCTGAATAACTGTGCTCCCATACGACCTGGACTTCCTTATGATACAGTATGTGAGACAATGCACTTTAGTAAAGTCTATATTCTCTGCCTTTGCCCCCTAGAATGTCAGCCCTGAAAGGCAGAGGTCAGGCTAGATTTGCCTCCACTGTCCCAGTGCCAGGCACTTGGTCAGCACTCGGTCTCAGTTACGGAGACAGAGCCTGTCTGAAGATGAAGCCAGCTGGGAGGAAAGTCAAACAGAGATGGAGAGAGAGATCAGATTTTGGAGCACCTGGATCCATCCGTGCCTGAAACCATCACAGTTCCTGTGCTATGGGCTTCTCATGAATGTGTGGAAAATGAAAGAGTGTCTGTTCAGCCCCTAATGACCAGGTTTATGAAACAGTGTCTGTTCAGCCCCTAATGACCAGGGAGCTTTATTGTATCCTAAGAAACAAGACAGCATTTGGTGTGAGAAATTAACGGGCTTTCTACAAAGCTGATGAAAGAACTACAGGGGGACCCCAGGCTGGCATTGGGAACATGATTACACCATTCTTTACTAGCTGCAGTGATGTTTGTCAATGTGGCTGTCCTACAAAATTAGCACCCCACCAATACCACCCCTCTCTGGGGGGCCACCAGTGCCAGACAGACACCAGGGCCCATGGAGCTCTTAGTGCTGTCAGAGACTCAGCACCATCCAGCCACCCCTCACAGCCTCATGGTCGCCACAGGCCTCAGTAGCTTTAGGATCAATCCACGGCGACCTGTGGCACACTTTGCCCCGCCACCCCTCACTCCCCCTCACCTGTCCCTCAGGGCCCTGTCCTCCCCAATCTTAACTTCCTCCCTTCCTACTGGAACATTCCCACCAGCATCACACATGTTAATCCCCCCCTCTCTCAGATCCTTGCCAGGGGCCCTTCTAGAATCTAGATCCCCGTGTCAGCAGAACGCCCCACATCCTCCACCCCTTCCCTTGCTCTGATGGAAACCTGGCTCTCTCCTGAGGACACCGCTGCCCCCACATCCCAGGCCTCCCTGGCCCTCCCGGCTCCCCACTGCCATTTCCAGACCGTTTCCCTGCCTCTCTGAACTCACCCCGAGTGATTTCCCATTCGATCACCCCTGGATGGTGCCCAGGCTCCCTCCTGATTGGCACCATCCACTGGCTCTCTGCCTCTGTTCCCAAGGCTACCCCTGTGGTCATCCCTGGAGACCCTGCAGCCAGGCACACACTGACTCCCGTACTTGGTTTTCCCCTCCCCACCAACACCCCCTGTGCCGATCCTGCCTGGGTCCTGCCTCACTGGCTGTCAAGTGCAGAAATACTGTTGTATTCAACCATCCCACTCAGGGCAGGGGAAAGGGCTGGGGTGGGGGTAGCTCCAGGGTTGGGACTAAGGCCCCACCTGCTCTCCCACTCCCCAAGGATGGGTCGGGGGCTCAGCTCCTCCATTCTCAGGCACTACAAGCTCCAACACCCAGCTCAGGCACATCTGGCCCTTCAGATGTGAGGGAACAGGCAGGCAGGAATCATCCTACTGGCCCTAACAGGCAGGGCCGGGCTGGGCTCACACCTCCGTGAGCATGTCTGTCCTCTGCTGTCCCCGTCCTGGCCCTCCCCCACCTGCTGAGCCAGGCTTTCCAATGAAACAGCAGCAGACAAGTTAGGAGACGAGTCTACTTGCTGAGACAGAAGGACTCTTGCTCCAACATGGAAGCTTGGGCAGCATCTGGCGATGTTCCCCGTGTCAAACCATGGTCCAGTAGGGCCATCATTTAGCTCGTAACAGCCTCATCATCAAAAGATCACACCATTAATTTCTAAAAACCAACCAGTGATTTGGGGCTTATTAGAATAATTTGATGAATCATTTGCACTTCAACTTTTAACTGGGTAGGCAGTTTCTTAATATATACTTGATGTATATTGAAAATAAGAGCAAACGTTTCAGTTTTTGTTTTATATATTAATTTGTATGACCTTCCCAGTTATTAAATGCCTCAAATATCATCACTACATCCACCCAACCTGAACCACCACGTTCACAGTCTTACACTTGCCCTTGGCATTACCGGTAACTGCACCACTCTCTGACATCCACATGCCACCTTCCAGTTCACCCCATGCATCCCCCTTTCCAATTCTTTGACCCCACTCCAGGCCCCCAAGTCACCGACCCCACCACCTATGCACTGCCTTGCTTGCCTCCGGGGGCCTCATTTTCCTCTTTACCAGGAGGCTGTGCTCCTTCATAATCCTTCCCTTCCCTGCTCCCTGCTCCTGTCACATGACCAAGCCCCTCTGAGCGAAAGGCATTTTCCAACTCTGAATGCGGCCAGAGAAAACCACAGAATCTCTAGAGGACCTTTAAGCCACCAACACACATAGTTCATGAGCTGGTCCCTGCCCCATCCTGCTGCCATGGGGAAGATTTCACTTCCCTTCCACCTTCCTCAAAGCTCTTCAAGCCTCCCTCACCCTCTTCACTGTCAGTTGATGTTCCTTCTTCCCATTTCGTCAGGAAAATAGAAGCAAAACAGAAGAGAGGTGTCACAAGCTCCTACCTTCCCTCCTACTCCAGCTGAACTGCACCCTGACAGGCTACCTTCCCTTCTGGGGCGCCATCATCCACCCTCACAATTGTGCCCTGGACCTCATCCCTCTTCCACTGCTCCCTCCTCTCTGCAGGTCATCACTTCCTCCCTTCCTACTGAAACATTCCCACCAGCATCACACCTGTTAACCGCCCCCCCACAGAGCAGCCAGCACTAGCCAGCTGGAGGTAGATACCCACTAGCACAGTGTGGGAGTGTGGAGGGAGGTCAGGAGAAAGGGACCACAGAGGCTGTGTCGAGAGCTCAGGTAGCAAGACCAGCATGTGCAAAGGTCCTGTGGTAGGAGGCAGCATAGCAGGAAAGAAGGCCCAGAGAGGGAGGAGGTGAGTGGGAGGTGAGGCCAGAGAAGGGGGTCAGGGTCAGGCCTTTCAAAAATGCTGAGCACTTCCCTGAGAGCTCTGGGAAGAGGTAGAATGTTTGGCGCGGGAGGTGGCATGATCAGACCTGGAGTGTCACAGGTTCACTGTGATCACTCTGTGGGGAGGGATAAGAGTGGGTGCAGAATGACAAGGGGGGCTATGCAGTCATCCCGGGACACAGGGTGGTGGCTGGTAGTAGGTGGGGCTGTGGACAGAGATACTGGCAAGTTGGAGAGGCACTGAGGAGCTAACACAGGACCCGCCGGGATGGAAGGAGCCCGCGGTGAGGAGGAGGAGATATTGGCTACGATAACGGGCTCAGCTTGCACAAGGGAGAGTGGGGAGGTGTTTGCCCAGCCGGTTGGTGCCTCCTGAGGACCACCTTGAGGGAAAGGTCATGAGTTCAGGTTCACTGCCTTTAAAACATCCACCAGGAGACCTTGACTAGGCAGCTGGATATCTGGGTCTGAGCCTCAGAGGGGAGGTCTGGGCTGCCGGTTACATCCCATGGGCTGTCCCAGGATATCTCTTGAGCCCTTCTTCTTCTGTGCAGGCCACTGTGCTAGGAGCCATGGAGGAGGAGTGTCCTGGCTGCAGGGGACCGGAGCAGATGTGGCCCACCAAGAGGAAGCAGGGCCCTCTGGGTTGAGCTCATCCCCAATTTGTTAGGCGCCTCCAGGCATGTCAGTACTGCTCTCAAGCCCCACCTCCTGCACAGAGGCCTTATAAAGGCAGAGCCGCTGAAATATTTGTCAGGTTAAATTGAAAGAAAGTGCTTTGCAAAGTGCTTTTCAAATACACTGATTTGTAATTTTAACAATAGGGAGAATTTTTTTTATCTTCCTAGCAGCTGTATGAAGACTTTTCTCCTAGGGAAGGAAGAGAGAGTGTGTGGCTGGATCACGCTTATCAGGGGATAAGTTACCAGAAAGGGGAGATGAGGCTGAGACACAGGACAGCAAAGGGAAGACAACGGGTGGGGTAAGAGGGCCCAAAACGCTAGGAGAAGAAACCTGCCCACGGGGACCATTTCGAGTGGCCCTACAAAGCTCCAGTAAAGTTACCAGAAGTCCTAGTATGCTCTGGAGAAATTGGTTTTCTTGCAGAAGTCAGGGAAGTTGGTAAACTTGGCCTAGGGAAAGCTCATGTGTAAGTCGGGGGCAGGAGATTCAGATATTTTCTCTGTAATATGTAGTATGCAGTAGTAGCTAGAAATATCAAAAACACTTCTATTTATATGTATTATATAGTATACCTATGTGTACATACTATATATGAAGTTCAACAATTAAGTTCACGAACTTATCCTAGAAAAAGTACTACATACCGGGGCGGCGCCTGTGGCTCAAAGGAGTAGGGCGCCGGCCCCTTATGCTGGAGGTGGCAGGTTCAAACCCAGCCCCGGCCAAAAACTGCAAAAAAAAAAAAAAAAAAAGTGCTACATACCTCATTACTGAATATCACTATGGTCACCAGATGGCCAAGGGGAGTACTTTGAAGATGACAGTAGGGACAGTAAGTAATTAGGTAAGTAGCATTTTTTCTAGAATGAGTTTGCAAACTTAACTGTCCAACCTCATATACAAGTACATGCAACATATACAGGTCTATGTAATAATGCATTAAAATTCCTAAATTATATCTAGAGATATAATAGGCTTTCCTCCCATTTTATGAGATATGGAATCTTGGAACTGTAAGGAAGTACATTGCTAACAGGTATCTGAACTGTACTAATTAGGTCCATGTAATACCAGCTACTATGTCAGTGGCTGACTATAGTCAAAGTTCATTTCTTTCTTACATCAATGACCCCAGAGACTCACTAAACGTGCCAGGCACCGTTCTGAGTATTTTGCATGTTCTGATCAGCTCAGTTGATATTCACGACAACCTGTAAGGGAAGAATTCTTATCTCCACTTTCAGATGGAGTCAACTCAGTGCAGCTGAGCTGGCCCCAGGCGGTGTAGCTACAGAACGTGCACCTATCACTGTGCATACTCTCTAACATAGGTCCAATTCTTTTTCTATTCCAAGAAAGTGACCGGACATTTGTTGTGCCTACGCGGGTGCTGGGAGTACAATGGTGGAAGAAAAACAGACAAAAGTCTCTGTTGTCATGAAGTTGACACTCTGGTGATTTGCAAATTCTATTCTATTCTTCAGTTTTCATGGATCAGTTTGCATTCGAGAGTCCATGTGCTCACTTGGGGAACCCTGGTGAGGACCCCTGTGGCACTAGGCTAGGACTTCCCCAGCGCCAGTTCGCACCTCCTCCGCAGTTACTCAGAAATGATTTAGAGTCAAGAGGCCCTAATAGAGTCCTAATTCCATCATTTCCTAGCCACAAGTATTTATGCAGATGATTTGGCCTCCCTGAGCCTCAGTTTCTTTATCTGTAAAATGGGGATCCCTCTCCCAGGCCTGTCTGTGGTACAGCCAAAATGAGTTGCTGTTCAATAACCAGCCCCTGGAGGGCTCAACAGCCCCCAGATTTATTTCGGAGGGGTTGGGGGCTGGGATGGTGAATTCCATGCAGAGGGAAAGTGTTTCACAGGCTCCTCTAAAGGGCTGTGGGAATATCTGTCGGCTTCAGTCTGGGGTCTGCCGTCTTTGGAAAGCAATCTGCTGCTTTCTCACATGCAAAATACAGACTCCCAGCCAAGCTGGGGCACAGAGACCAGCGACTGAACATTCATCAGCCTCCTTAGCAGCAGTCCGCAGCCCAGAATCAAACCTTTACCGCTGCCAAGCCTCAGCTAATCTTCAGATGCCTCAATGCAGGGATGGAAGGCAGGGTTTTGAAGTCTCAGGCTTTAGATCCTCTCCACAGTACTGTGGGTGAGTGTGTTTTGACTCACCAGGCAGATGTCCAAACAGACAAAGCAATACCTTCCTTCAGGGGTGAGGAATAGGGCTGAGTGAGCTTCTGAAGAATGAGAAGTCAGGAAGAAGCGGGTGAGCCCGGGGCCCTCCACCCCCCAAACTATGAGGTCTCATGTGCCCCTTCTCCCTTTGTTTTGCAGGGAACTTCAAAGGTCTTTGCAAGCAAATCGATCACTTCCCAGAGGATGCAGATTACGAAGCTGACACAGCAGAATATTTCCTCCGTAAGTGCACACAATTTTTTATTCTCCTTCCTGGTGGTGGATCCTGTCCTTCCATCCTTCACAGAGCCAAGGATCGGGCCTATCTAGAAGTTCCCAGCACAGCAGAGGTCAGGAAACACGGAGCCTCCCTCCTATACTCCATTTTGGAGTATGAACCTTCGCATGTGCTGATCCCTCTGCCTGCAACACCCTTCCCTCCCCACTTTGTCCGGCAAACTCCTACTCATCCTTCAGGTCCCAGCTGAAATATCATCCCCTCCAGAAAGTCCCTCCCGCTTCCCACATGGGTTCCCAGAGCACAGCACTTATGATGCTGTGTGAGTAACCATCTCCCAACTCTGCCAGGGCAGAGACTATCATTCGCTGTTAGATTCCTGGCCCAGTGCTTGGCACTTCATAGGCACTAGATAAATATTTCTTGAATAATTAAATAAAGAAACCAACTATGTAGTGCTGAATTGAATGAGTAAAAGATCTGATATTTTTTTCTTCCCCCACAAGTAAAGTAAGTCAAAGTTAAATCCTGTTGTAACAGCTGCGATCTTAAATCCATCTGAGACATTATCCAGGGGAAGCATTTTGAGGGCCCGAGGAAATTTCAGAAGCATCAGCAAAAACCAACAAGGCTACCTGTTCCCCGACAAAGGGATTTCCCAGAGAGGGGCTGAGAGTCCTTGACACCTGGGACAGCAAAGCCAAAGACTCTCAGGCTGCCTCTTTCAGAGGTTTGTTCTCCATCAGGGAGCAGCACCCCCTCCCTGGCTCCTCGCCTCTCCACTACCCCTGGTGCCCATCCTCCTCCCTTCCCCCACAGCAGAAGGGTTTGCATTACCCTCCATTCACTTTCATGAAACATGTAGGAGGCATTTTATTATATGGATTGCCCCTGTCTTTTTCAGTAATTACTTCTCACATCAAACCCAGCTCTCAGGTCTGCCTGGAATCTGATTTCACTGAAAAGCCCATGGAACATGAAGTCGGCCAGGCAGCTGGGAAGAGAAAGGAAGGGAACGTGATGCAATTTATAGATTTTTTTTTTTTAAAGAGGAAAAAATATCATATCGTGCTCATCATTTCCTTTTATGAATTCCCTCAAGACATTGCTCTTAAATGGATTTCCTTAAAGGCCATTTGGTTGTGGTTACCTGTTACCTGTTACTGTGTCTGCCGCAGGAGCCTGGCGGTACAGTGAGTGTGGCTTAAGCACCTTCTGTATGCTGGACCCTGTGCCCAAAGCTAGGGAGGCCAAGAAGGATCGGGGACCACAGCCTGGCCCCAAGAAGAGCACAGCATGTCAGGGAGGGTCCTCAGACGTGCACTAGAGATAAGGCCTGGGCATAGAAGTGACGTGGGGAGCAAACGCAGGTCCCACAGCAGGAGCCACACTCGTGGGCACTAGTCTCCCCTGGTAGACTAGGCTATACATGTAAGCACCTGGGGCAGGAAACAACCTCATTCATTACTCTCCTATAATAGTTCCCAGGATATATTATAATAGGTGCCCAAGAAAATGCTTTTTGTTAAATAAAAATCCAGACCTCTTCAGTGGCAATTCCTAACAACTCAATCCCTCAATTTCCTCTTTTAAAAGAGAGAAGAGCTTAAAGTATTTGGTTCATTTTGATGTTGCTGGACAAAAGACTTGGACTCACATTAGCAGTGCAGGATTCCAAGGGTCTGATTTGAGTTAACTTAATCCAACAATATTTTTTGAGCATCTATAACAGGGGTTGGCAAAACTCTCCTGTAAAGGATCAGGCTGTAAATATTCAGGCTTTAAGGGCTATAGAGTCTCTGTCCCAACTACTCAGGTCTGCTCTGGTGGCACAAAGCAACCGATGACAATACAGAAGCAAATGAGTGTGGCTGTGTTCCAGTGAAACGTCACTTGTTTTACAAAAACGCAGCAGCCTGCATTTGGCACAGTTTGCTGACCCCTACCTAGGCTAGACAGCACATACAATTTTTTAAAGCTGGAAAACATGAGTTTCTGTATTCTCTATGAAGCTCTACCCTGGTTGGTGAGAGAAGCTTTCCTCTGCTGCTCCCCATCCTCACTTTCCTATTCAGAAGCCCTTCTGGGGCACCCTGCAGTTTCTCCAGCTCCACCACTGTCACACCTGGCAGCCATTTCACTGACGCCTCCACAGGAGACTCTGAGCTTCTTGAAGGCAGAACTATGACCCATTCATTTCTGTGCCCCAAGCAACCAGCACAAGTGTCCCGTAATGCACTTTGGTGACTGAGCAAGGAAGCCATTGGGTGGGTGAATAAGTGAGCACTCAAGTAAATCATGGCCAAATGTCGCTGAGAACAAGGAATGCAGGCAACAGGCTTCCAGAGAAAGATAGATGGGGGTGGGGAACAGAAAGTGGGCGGGGTGGCTCCCAGGGGCGGGGCTTTGGCCCAGGGAGAGGGAGTGGCTGCACTCGGGTGGGCGGGGCCTGAACCTATCCGAGTTAGCTTTGTCTTACCCACCCACAGAGGAGGCTGTGAGAGGGGCAAAAGCAGCCCCTGTCCTGAGGGCTAGCTGTCTGGTAAGACACCCGTGGACCTAGACGTAATGTTTACGCTTCATGCAGGAATGGAAGGAACTGTGGAAGGAAGTGTGTTGTGCTGAAGGACAGACCAGAAGAGGTTGTTCCAGAAGTGTTCCCTAGAGAAAGCGGAAACACACTTGCTATGCACTGGGCAACACTGTCAGTGCTGGGGGTGCCTTGGTGAAGATTACCTTCTAGTGGAGGAAACCGGTGATAAGGAAGTGCACCAACCCCCTCTCCTTGCCTTGCGCCCCCTGAGATGGTTTCAGAGAGGTCTGAGGGGGCAGAGGACACAGCAGGTGTCACTTAGAGGCAGGGAGGCCAGTGGGGCTACTGTAGTTGTCCAGGTGAGCAGCGATGGCAGTTTGGACCAGAAAGGGGCTGTGCAGAGCTGACAGGAGCAGGGTGGCCAGTGATGGGGGGAGCATGGGCCTGGAGATAGGTGGGAGGTGGAAGGAGAGGGTAAGAACAGTCAAAAAGCAGAGCCCAATCCATGCACAACATCTGTTAAGGGAGCTGGGGGCCATTTTCCATATTCCCAATGGCTCCTAAGTTAGTTTTCCCAGAAAAGCAGAGATGCGAGACAGGTAGGACACAAGCCATGTGTGGTCCCTGCTGTTACCGTCCTCCGGAGCATTCCTAAACCTAAGACCCCTGTATAATGAAGAACTGGGTCAAATTGAGCCATGCCTGGAATGCACGTGCCTGGAACCCCTTAAACTTTCTGTGAAGTGACAGGGTCCAAGAAACAAGTGTAGCTTCCTCCTTCACTTGCAAATATGAGCAATTCATACATTCCACAGATCTTTATGGGGCAGCCTCCTGTAAGCCAGGCTTTCTTCCAGGTGCTAAGGATACGGCCTTGGGGGCACTTGCAATCTATAATAAAGGAAATTAACTGGTTAATTATATAGTATTTTTTCGTTTTTTATTTATTTTACTTTTTTGAGACAGAGCCTCAAGCTGTTGCCCTGGGTAGAGTGCCTAGAGTGCCATGGCATCACAGGTCACAGCAACCTCCAACTCCTGGGCTCAAGCAATTCTCCTGCCTCAGCCTCCCAAGTAGCTGGGACTACAGGCACCTGCCACAAAGCCCAGCTGTTTTGGGGGGGATTGCAGCCGTCATCGTAGCTTGGTGGGCCCGGGCTGGATTCAAACCCGCCAGCTCAGGTGTATGTGGCTGGCGCCTTAGCCGCTGAGCCTATATAGTATTTTAGACTGCCACAAGTATATGGGAAAAAAAATCATACAAGAAAGGGGGATAGGGAATTCCAGAGCAGGGATGAGGCCAAGGAAGTCCTCCCTGAGAAGTCTGAGCAAAGACCTGGAGGAGGTAAGACAGAAAGCCATGTGGGTATCTGGGGAAAGAATGTTTCAGGCAGAGAATGGCAAGTGCAAAGGCCCTGGGGTGGGAGCATGCCTGGAATAACTGAGGAACAGAACTGAGGCCATAAGGGTGAGAATGAAGTGCACAAGGAGGAACAAGGGAAGAGCAAGTGCCGGGAGGTCCCAGGGACTCCCCAGATATGCAACAAGGACTTGGGAGTTTGCTCTGATAGAGGGAAACCGTCTGACTTCTGTATAGGACCCTCTGGTTGCTCACAAGAGACTGAAAGAGGACCAGAGCAGAAGCTGGCAGAAAATCTAGGAGTCCACTGTGACAATCGATTTAAGAGTTGATGGCAGCTTGAACCAGGGTGGTAGCAGTGAAGAGGGTGAAACAGGATCAGATGCTGAAAATGTTTCCAGGGGACTAAGTACAGGATATAAAGGCTGCATGTGGATTTCAAGGGAAAGGAAGGAGTCAAGCATGACTTGTACCCACAGCCTGGGAACATGATCAGTGTCAGCCGCATTAAGCTAGAAATGCCCATGGGACTTCCTGGGGCCCTGACAGGCATTCCACGTGGACCTGGAGTCTGGGGTTCACAAGCTCCTGGGCAGAGGTAGGAGTCTGAGAATCGCCAACGTGTAGATGACATTTAAAGCTGTGACACTTGATGAGCTCACCAAGGGAGTGGCACAGAGAGAGAGGACGAGCAGCCCTCTCAGCAGCTCAGCAGACACTGAGCCCCAACATACCAAGGCTTAGAGGCCAGGGCAAAGAGGGGGCTCCAGAAAAGGAAGCAGAGGTGGCCTGGGTAACTCTGCCACCCTGTTTCACCAGGAGGAGGATTAAGGATGTGGAGCTAAGGGAGAGGAAGGAGAATGCCGGGAGGGCCTGCCTGGGCAGGAGTCACAGCTAATCTCCTGGGGTGGCAAAGATGTTGGGGTTCACTTGCTCTCAAGCCTGCAGGTCAAGCTTCAGACATTGTCCAGCATCTCTTGGAGGGCCTGGCAGAAGGCGAGCCCTGACACACGTTCTCCTCAGTGCCCAAGAGTATTGGAGGGGTCCCACAACCTCTCCTGAATCATCTGTCCCTAGTGATGGGGCAGACGGCTGTAGGAGCCCTAGTCACCACCCTGGGGCCCCTGACATCTGGGCGCATGGCCCTCACCCCTCCTCTCACTGGCTGACCCTGAATGGTGACCAGACTGTTTTTCCCAACCAGTGCCGTGGGCCTGTTGCAAATGTCTGCTGTGGTGGCCTCCACATCCTCTTCCCTCATTATCCAAAGATCTAAGGAGCTTGGTGAAGAACGGAGATGGTGGTGACCGGGGTGTGACTTCGCATGAGTGTCGGCGTGCGTCAGCGTGTCTGTCTTTGCTCACGACAGCACGAGTTGGGCTGTCCCGTGTCTTTCAGTGCCTGCGTGTCTGTGCGTCTGAGTTTCTGTCCGTCTGAATGTGACGGCATCTGTGTGTTGCACGTGTCTGTGTGTATGTGGGTCCCTGTGTGGTGTGGTGTGTGTGTGTGTGCTGTGTCCAACAGATGGGGATTGGTGTTTCCTTGCTGTCCCGCTGTGATGTGGGGTGGGGAAGAAGATTGAGAAGAGGTTGGCTTTATTCCACAGTCACGTGGTAAGCACTGACTGTGTGCTGGGGCCCCAAAGTCCACTATGTTGTGGCCACTTGTGGTCCAGGACTGCAGAGTGGGGTCAGGTCTCCCCACTCCACACTCAGAGCCTGGGGCTGGAGGTTTGGGTGAGGGGCCCAGGGCTGGCTGCTGTTTCGACACACTCCCTCCAGGGGAAGGAGAGGGGGCTTCTGCCCACAGGGCCTTCCTCCCAGCACCCCCAAACACACACACACTGCAGAGCTGCCATATCAGTCCTCAACATGCTGATCACTGGGCCACATACTCTCCAGAGCCAGTAGTGGACACAGAGGCAAACAGACAGGTCCCTGGGCAAAGCCTATCCCCCACCACCCCCAACACACAAGAGAGATGTGTCTGACTGCACTGCAGTTGATGCCTTCCCAGAAGTTCACCGGAACCTACAGCCAGGAACAGAACTTACCATGGAGGCAGGAGGGCACCAAGGCAAGGGGACCAACGCAAGGGTTTGGGGAGATAAATTTACAGAATATGGCCACCGGCAGGAGGCAGGCTGTGCCACACACCAAGGGTTTCAAACCCAGTACTGTGGCCTCCCAGTGGGCCTCAGTCTCCTGGCCATGGGGATGACACTTGCTAGTATTTTCCTAGGGCTGTGAAGAGGATCACATGACTGAGAAGCAGATAGCTCTTCACTCCAGCCCGGAGCGCGGTGCCCACTCAGTAGGCATCAGGTAGTCTCTGCCGCATCTGAGGTTACACAGTGACAAGTGCAAAGGACAGAGAGAAAGCGAGAGGAGGGCCTCTGCTTGCAGTAAGGTGGTCAGAACATCCTCAGGGCAAAAGTGACATCTGAGCAGAGACCAGAAGGTGATGGAGGTGTGAGACGGTGCGCTCAGGAGAGCATCAGGCCAGGGAAACAGCCGGAGCCAAGTGTCTGAGGGTGGCAGGCTCAGGCACTGCCAGGAGGCCACGTGGCCACGTGGACCAAGGCAGGGGGTGGGCAGGACCTATGGGCCTCTGCTTCCTCTGAGATGGGGCCCACAGGAGGGCTCTGAGCACAGGACAGATGTGGTCTGACATCCAGACGTCTGCTGGAGGACTGACCACAGTCCTGTATGAGTTACTATAGAGTTGGGCAGAAGAAGGCCAGTTAGGAGGCCACAGCCTAAACCATGCTAGAAAAGCAGGGGCTTGGGGGCAGTGCCTGTGGCTCAAAGGAGTAGGGCGCCGGCCCCATATACCAGAGGTGGCGGGTTCAAACCCAGCCCCGGCCAAAAAAAAACTGCAAAAAAAAACAAAAAGAAAAGCAGGAGCTTGGACCAGGGAGAGGAGAGGTGGCTGGGAAGGGATCGGACTCTAGATGTATTTGAAGACAGAATTTACTGACTGCTTGGGTGCAGGGCGATGAGAGAGAGGATTTACAGATGTTCCAGCGCCTCCTTTCGCTGCAGCCAGGAATGTAGGGTGAGGCTGGCATTCTGGAGATGACCGCTCTCTTCACCAATCTGTTGTGTCTTGGTGTCTGTAAAGCATTCTTTGCCCCCCAGGACTGTGGACAGCTTGAGGACACAAGTGGAGTAACTGCAAACAGAGCACCCCCTCCCATCCCTCTCCCCTCCCAGGGTCAGGCCCGGGAGGTGCTTGCTGAGTGAATAATGAGGCGCCATCTCCCTAGGGCCACCTGGCACATTCACCCTCTTCCCAGAATGAGGACAGAAGTGGATAGTGGGTCTCAAAGTGGGCCAAAGCCACCTTTCCAGCCTGGGAGAGAATTTTTCCTCCCCACTGCCCCCCATCCCCATCTCTAAGGGTTCCACCAGCCATCAAGGAGCTTCTCAGGGACCTGAGCATGGGAGATGTGGGACGCCCAGGGGTCAAGGTCCAATGTGGGACTTAGACTAAAAGGGCCTGAATTCAAGGTGTGCGCCACTTTCTGGCCTTCAGCAAGTGGCACGCTTTCTCTGCGTCTCCCCTGAATAGCACTTTGCCATTTTCCCAGCTGTCCCAGGGCACAGCATGAGGGACACCCCAGGGTTTTAGAAGTACAATGACACCTCGTCCCAGTTCCTGAGATGCTAGAGTTAAGACACGCTCTTAGGGACACCCAGCCACATACTCACCCATTTTACAGATAAGGGGAAACTGAGGCTTGAGAGAGGAAATGACCTATGAAAGCCCAGCACTTTCTAGGACACCACAGACATCCTGAGAGGATGTCCAGACCCATTACCCTGCCACCTGCCCCCGATATTGAGAGACATTCTCACACAATCGATATGGCCAAAACTGCCTCGACCACATCCCATAGGTAGGTGACATCCTAAGCTGAAAGCTGGACTCACATCCACGTTCACTAGACGGTGTCCAGCCTTCATGCACGCACACAGGTCCGCAGTCTCTGCTCTGCCCTAGTTCATTTACTTAAGTGCTGGTTGCAGCCATTCCACTGGTTTCATGGCCTAGTAATGAGTCACAACCTGCAGTTTAATAAACACCAACCTCGGTAACCTGAAGGCCCTTCAGAGCCAGCAACAACATGCTCTGTTGTTATGATGGCAGCACCTCGGGGAACCCTGTCCTTGCTGCTTCAAACGTGCTTGCCCAGTTTCTCCTCATAGCAGCCCTAGGAGCTGGGTGTGCTTATGAGCTCCGTGTGGCAGATGGGACAACTGAGGCACAGGGTCCCAGGGACAGAGCTAGGAGGGTGAACTCAGGCAGCCTCTCTCCTGAGCTTGTGCAACTGGTCACCAATCTCTACAAACGGCAGAAAATGGGAACACATCCGGCATCCTGCACAGATGGCACTCCCAAAGTTAGCTCACAGGGCTCCCAAAATGCTTTTCGTACGGTATTAAATATAGAAAACGTTTGTTGAACACTTGACTATGTGCCAGGCCTGACACTGGGACATTATCTTAATTCATCTTCACAACCACCCTACGAGGTAGAGAGGGTTACTGTCCCCATTACACAGACAGGAAAGATGAGGCATGGAGGCCACACACAGCCAGCAGGAGGGCCAGGAAGAGACCCCACGCAATCTGTGTCTGGAGCCCACACTCCTATGCTTTTGACTTCTCTTTCTTCCTCTCATGCACCATTGTTTTTCTCCTCTTCCTCTTTCTCCTTTGAGGTCTCTGGCTGTCTCTCTCTCTGTCTCTCACACAAGTGCACACAATCCACGCACATAGGCATTTTCACAGTCATTAGAATACCATCCAGCGCAGCATGGGAGGGAGAGGGGCACCCAGAAGACTAAAAGCTCCTCCCAACCCTGCACATCTGTGATTCTTTCTTGCTAGAATGGATCAAACCCCAAATGGGACAACACACAAAAAGAGCTTAACTCTGTGTCCAGAAAGTAGAGAGCCTGCCCTCCACATGCCTGATTATGGTAACTATTTTGATTAAGGTACAGGGAACAGGTGAGCTGGCAGCCAGGGCCTCCTCTTCCTGAGACATCTGTGGGGCAGGGCACAGGACTGTCAAAGATGGACAGGACCTTAGAGGTTATCTACCCAGTCCCATTAGAGTGCAAATCTGAAGCCAAAGGAAGGTCCCACAGGGAAGGAGCCCACAGCAGGCTCAGGAGCCCTGAACTCCCTCCACCCCCATATCCACACCCACACCAGCCACCAGCCCCCTTCCTCTCCCAGATAGAGTGAGGAACCAGCAGGGACCCTGTGTGCAGCCTCTGCCCTGTCCTCCATCTGTGCCCATCATGAAGAGCCACTTCACAGCATGACAGTCAGAGGGGCTGGGCCCCACTCAGGCACCAGATCCCAAAATGACTTGTCTAGGAAGTTTGGCCAGAAAGAGGATTAGCAAAGAATTTATAGCTCAAGCCATCCCCTCCAGAAGGCAAGATGTCGCTTCCCTCCTGGGCAATTAGGAGACTCTTCATTTCTGTTGCCGGCATAGAAAATAAAAAAATTGTTCATAGTTTACTAATGTTCTGCATTTTCAAGAGCTTCCACATTCTTTTCCCTATTTAATGACTATAGCACTGTAAGGCAGACTGAATTAGGATTTTCATCTCCAGTTTACTGAAAAGGAAGGGCCAAGGACTCAATGTGATCTGCCCACGGTCTTCTTGAGCCAGTCACTAAACCCTGGAGCTCCCCAAGCCTCAGGCCTGAGCCCTCTCCTTGTCCCTGTGCAAGCTCTGCTGCACCCACCTGCATGTCTGTGGCTCCCACCACACACACCTCTGTGCCACACCTGCACACCAGCTGCCCCTTCCACACTCCACTTGCAGGTCCCCGGAGCATATCAAACTGGGCGTGTCCCAAACCAAACCTCGATTTCTCCCCCTCCTCCCCTGCCTCTCCCTTCACCCCAAGGGTTGGTCCCCTCCCAATCTCCATAAATGTTTGTCTCCTCCAGTTTGCATGTCTGAAACCTATAAGTTATCCTCAATTCCACCCTCTTCTCTACCTTTATCCATCCAGCAAGCCTCAATTCACCTCCTAAAAGTCTCTCAAACCCTTCTTTCCACCTCTGTCCACACCCCTTGCACCCACTCTGCTCCAAACACCATCTCTCCTGCCTGGTCAATCACAATAGCCTTCTTGCCGGTTCCCTGCAGCCTCCTTGACCCCCTTCCTAATCCATTTGCTTAAGATGCAAATCGGATCATGACAGCCCTGCCTGTCCTAAACCCTTTCATATTTCCCATTGCACTTAGAATAAAGGTAAGCTCTTTAGCACCATCCTCGGGAGGTGGCCCCACCTACCTCCTCTACCTCAGTGCTCCCCAAGCCTTTCTATGGGCTCCTCCAGCCTTCCTCCAGGTTGGTGTGCTTCTTCCAGCCCTCTTCATGCTGTGCTCCTTCCCACAGCCCTGCCCCCACTCTTCCTTACCCATCAGGGGTCAGCTCACCATAAGACCCTCTGGGAAACACTTCCTCATCCCCCCAGGAGCTCAGTGGATGCTCTGAGAGGCAGCAAGTGTGGACCCTACAGTTGGGCTGCCTGCCCTCACACACTTTGGACAGATGGCTAACCTCTCTGGGCCTCGATTTTAGACTATAATAGGCATAATTAAAATACATATTTCACAGAGTTGTAATGAAAACTAATGAGTTAGTATATGTACACTGGTTAAAATAGTCCCCTGTGCATACTAAGCTTTCAATGAACATTGGCTGTCACACACCCTAGAGGTATCATATTGGTACCTTTCTTTCCCAGCACTTTATCCTGGATCTATTATTACCTGAAGACATGGGTCTCCCTCATGAGAAACTAACCCTATAAAGACATAGACTAGGACTGGTTTTGTACCCTGTACGTCTCCCGTGCCCAGCCCTGAATCCGGCCCAGTGGTAGGTACTCAGTACATGTTTATTTCCTGGACTCACAGCTAGTCAAGAGCAAAGCATCTATCTCTCTCCTTCAGACCACAAGGCGTTTTCCCAATACAGAGTACATTTGCTGGCCAAATCCTGCCCACCAACTGATTTTGTAAATAAAGTTTTATTGGAACACAACTGCACTTATTTGTTTACACATTGCCCATGGCTGTTCACTTGCTACAACAGCAAGTTTGAGAAGTTGCAACAGAGACCATATGGACAGCAAAGCCAGAAATATTTACTTTCTATCCCTTTACAGAAAGTTTGCCAAGGCCTGATTTAGGGATCTATAATCTCCTTGAAGCCAAGGTCCATTGCTTCACAGAGTTGGTATGAGGTCTAATCCATGCAAGGCGCTTAGCACAAGGCCTGGCGCAGACGAAGTGCCCCATAAATGTAGCAGGTATTGTGAAGTGCCTTATGCTTACTACAGGAGACCAGTAAATATTTATTCACTGAATAAATCAGATGCTTTCTGCTCCTTTTGATAGATTTTAGCACCAATACCACACAAGGCTTTGTGGGAAGTCAGGACAATTTATAGGGAATTTATATCTGGACTGAAGGAAGAAGAACGTCAGAAGTAAAAATTGTTACCTGTTACTGTACACTATCTAATGTAGGACACAGTAGCGATATTACCCAATTTAATCCTTGTAACAGCACTTCTCCAACAAATCTTATTATAGGGCTCTCCTTAAAATGTAGATTCTGACTCAAGTGGGGGCGAGGGGGTGAAAGTCTACATTTGTAACAGGCTCCCCAGTGATGCCAGTTCTGCTGGTCCTCAGACAGCATGTGGAGCAGCAGGGCCTGTGAGCTGGATAGTAGTAGTATTATTATTCCCATTTTACAGGGTGGGGAAACTGAGGCTCAAAACCTAAGGGTCGCGCAGTTAGTAAATGACAGAGCCAGGATCCAACAGCAAGTGTAACTAACTCCAAATCCACATTCAGGCGGTGACACTGCCTAGCCAGAAAGACCTGCTTCCAGAGACATCCCTAACAGACAAACCCCATTTGTTCCTAAAGCAGCTTCCTCCCCAGCCCAGATCTAGGACCTGTAAAGTCTCGCTGGCCTAGACGTGGTGCTGTGCACCAGCTGCCCTGCTGTGGCCTTCTTGCTCGGCAAAGAGGCCTCTTCCAAAATAGGGTGGTGTTTGGGTAGGCTCTGCTGTGCTGAAGAGGCTTCTGTTTGTATTCCCCGCTGGTTGCCATTCTTCAGAGCATATCATGAGCTGCTTCGGCTCTTCTGAAGAAGTTCTGTTTCCTCCATGTTATTCTTTGCCGGCTGCAGCACACCAGACCACCCCCTCCTCTCCCGCCTCCCTCCATCTTGTCCAAGCATGCCTGGGCTCTCGTTGCACACACATGCGCACACACCCAGGCAAGCACATGCGTGGCATCCCAGCTCCCTCCGCAGCCCGCACTCCTTCCCTCTGCTGGCACCAAGGCTGACTTGGGGCATCAAGGTCCCCACAGCAGACGGGACTGAATGGAAAACATCAGGCTCTGGGCCACCGGGACTGAATGGAAAACATCAGGCTCTGGGCCACCGTGAGGTCATTTGCTCTGTGCAATCAAGGTCTGCCAATGCAGGCACACCATGGGCAAGAAGACCCCACTTCCTTGGAGAGGGAAGGCCAGAGCCCTTCCTCTGCCCTGCCCCTTTGAGCAGCACCTCCTGCTCCTCGGAAGCCACACCAGCCCCTCTCCCTTCTTTACGCTCACTCCTGCTTCTGCGCCAGGACCATGTAATGTGGAGAGGGCAGAGCCACTAGAAATATCTAACGGTCCACACCCTGTGTTCCACATAGCAAAACTAGAGGGGTGCCGCCACCTGCCTTAGCCACACAGCGAGTGAATGGCATAGCTGGAACCCAA